>JAVCKV010274335.1:0-14869 GCA_032274145.1 Herpochondria borealis
CTCACCTACAAGCAATCACTGGACGAATTAGCCGACGCATGGCAATGCAAAAAGACTTAATTTTGGATACCCATGCCCCATTGGCTGTTTCAAAATCTATCGCAACAAAATTCATACGGTCAGAAACTAAAGTGACAAGCTTGTCTGTTCAACCTTCAATTTGGATTATCGTAAAACTATCGGTGATATGGCTCGCCTTTTTGGATAGTGGCGACACGGTAAAGTTGCTCTAACAGAACGACGAGGGCTAGCTCGTGTTGGAGGGTGAGGGGGCTGAGTGCCCAGACGAGGTCTGCCTTTTTTCTAAGCTGTTCTGTATGTCCATCTGAGGCTCCGATGTGGTATGTGGCGCGCTTTTCACCACGCATCTCCCAGTGGTTTATTTTCTTGAGAAATTGATCTGTAGTGAGTTGTTCACCGCGTTCATCGAGCACGATACGGATGGTGCCGGGGGAGTCGGATTGGTCTAGGTGACGTTGGGATACATCTTCGGATGAACCGTCTTTGATATGCTTTAGCTCGTAGCTGCCGTATCGTTTGAGCCGTTTTTGATACTCGGCTACTCCGTCTTTGCAGTAGCTCAGTGCGGGTTTGCCTGCGGCGATGATGGTGTGTTTCATGAGTTAAAGATTGTTGAAATAAACTAATGGTTATTTCTTATCTAACATTTTGATAGACGTTAGCCATGGGGTGAATACATCTGGCCAATTTGCTCCTGGTAGCTTTGATACTCCGTAGTGGAATGCGGAGTGGCCTCCTGACTCAGTGACATATAGTTTAGTAGAGATGCCGGCTTTTTGTAGTTTTTCTGAGACGCCTTTTCCGAAGGTGAAAGGTGCGGTTTTGTCATCGCGGGCGTGGGCTACGAAGGTGGGCGGGGCATCTTTTTTGATCGGGTATGCGGCTAAAGTTTTACCGTTAGGCCACGGGCACATGAGAGAGATGAAATTTGGACGGCTGGAGTGTTGTTCGATGGGGTCTGGGGATTTGGGAGTGCCTGCATCGAAATTTCCGGCGAGGTTTAGACATAGGTTAGCTCCTGCGGAATAGCCTTGGATGCCGATACGGTGTGGATTGAGATTCCATTCTTTTGCTTTGCTGCGGACGATACGTATTGCGCGTTCTCCGTCAGCGAGGGCATCTGCTGCTGCATCATTTTTACCATATCTAGTCCGGTACTTCAGACCGATGACCGTGATGTCGAGTTTATTGAAATATTCTACGACGCTGCCTGCATGGAGGTTCATCGCGAGGTGGTAGTAGCCACCGCCGGGGCAAATGATGAGTGTGGTGCCTGGTGTATCAGACGCGGGGCGATTTTTCGGGAACCAGACTAGCATCTGAGGTTTGGAGACGTGACGGATACGCTCGTTGACTATTATTTCTTCTTTGCCGCCTGTTACGAGTTCAGGTGCGTCGCCTGGATAGAGGTCTATTACTAGAGAGGGCTCGCGGGAATGGCAGATATCTATGAGGAGAAATAGGGTGATAGATATTTTTGTGAGGTTCATGGTAATTTGTATTCCTGTAATGAATCGAGGGCAAAAAAATGGCGGAGTATATCTCCGCCATTTTGATGAAATTGTTTTGTTCTCTTATTTAGACCTAAGCATTACGCCGGCGACGCGCTAGAAGACCAAGAGCTCCAAGTCCTAGAAGAGCTGTTGATGATGGCTCTGGGACTACGTCAGCAGTGATGCCGATATTGTCGATTAATGTTTCTTGACCACCACCAGTTTCGCCGGAGGGAACGGAGGCACCTCCAGTAAACGTGAGAGTGAATATGGCGTCAGTTCCTGCCTCCCAGATATTGTCAGTTATGCTAGATAGGTCTACAAAATGGTCACGTTCAGTTCCTGAGACTCCCATCATGTCGCCTTGTGTAAATAACTCAGTGCTTTCTGTTCCTGAAATTGCTCCTCCGTAGGTGAGGGTCCAGCGTCTGGCTGACTGAGCCCCGCGGGCAACTCCATCGAAGTAGAAACCATCAAATGTGCGATTCAGCGCTGAGTTGTTAGTTACAGTGAATATGAGTGAACCAGCCTTATGCTCGCGGCTGAGACTCAGGTTTACGGCATTACCGCCACCAGTTCCAGTTCCTGTGAGAACAGATGCCGGCGCAAATGTGTTACTTAGACTTCCAAAGGTTCCGTCAGAACTCGCACCAAAAGAATTGTTGTTCCAATCACTCCAAGAATTACCTTCAGTGGCACCACTAGTAGTGTTATCGGTGCCAGACAGCGTTGCTGTTGTATCGGCCAACAGAACTGTAGCTGCTGAAGTTTGCTCTTGAGTAGCAGTAAATGCATCCCAGCCAGCGACTAGAGTGACGACTGCTGAAGCAGACATGGAGCTTACCGCTAGGGCTCCTCCAAGTATTATTAATGTTTTTTTCATATGTATTGTATAATTATTATTGTTTGTTAAGTGTTAGTCTAACTTAATTGGGTGTTGTTCATTATTTCAAATGTTGGATGTATGTGCAATCTTTTTCTTAGACATAACTTGCCCCAAAATGGTCAGCTAGCTTTTTTGAGTTCAGCTAGATAGAAGGAACTCTAGCGATCAATGCCTTTGCTACCTTGAAATCTATGGGTTTACTTCTTGAGTGTTGTGAATTTAAGTATGATGTCTTTTTCTCCGTTGTTCTTTTGCGTAGGTTGCGGGGTAGAGGCTGTCTCCTTTCGCGGTGAGGTAATATGTGGTCATTTTGTCAGGGACTAGGTTACTGATGTCTTCCCATTTTACGGAGGCGAAGTCATCAAGTGTCTTGAAACGGATGATTTTTTTTTCATTGTGGTCTGTTCCTTTGGCGTAATCTGGTGCGAAATAACTAGTCGCATACCAAGATCCATTAAAAAATTCGGCGTCGTTGAGGACTAAGCCGGTGGTGGTCCAGGAGCCGGCAGAGCCGCTCTTGATCTTGCCGACACTATTGTAAACTTTGACCAGTTCCTTATCCCAATCTTGAACTTCGACTATGCGTCCTTGCGCAGAGCCAATTACATATAGGCGGCCATTAGCGAATGTTAAACTCCGTGCGTAGCCTCCAAGGTGTTTTCCTAGCTTGATGAAACTTTCGTTTTTACCGATGGCTGTGAAACGAAAGACGTGCCCGGAGTATGGGTTGAGCGCATAGATCCAACCCGTGGCAGGATCGATCACTATGTCGTGAGGGCGCTTGAGTGGGATACCTAAGATGTTTTTTGTCTCAGCGGTGACTTTTTCGTTCGATAATTCGGAAAAAGAGATCAGCCGATGGTTGGCTGTGTCATTGGCGTAGTAGAGTTTGTCTGAGGGGTTATAGATAACTGAGTGTTGGCCACGAACAATAATAGGCGACACTTTGAGTAGGTCGTCAGGGCTATTTCTATAAAGGAAGCGATTATTTTTCAGGTCGCTAATGATCTCTTTGCCCTCTGGTCCGAAGGCAATGTGTGTAGGCCAGTTGAAAGTGATGGTATCTTTTTCGCTTGGAGCGTATTGGCTCATGGTTAGTCCAAACTTCGATGATTTAGATGGTAGAGGTGTTGTTTCAGTGGGAGCCGCATCTAATAGACTTAAGGAAGAGAGGGATATGATTCCAGCAGTGATGGTGGCCAGTTTTACTTTAAATAGTTTCATATGGTTATTAGAATGTGGTTTATTGGTCGGCTAGTTTAGCCAAGAGCTTGTCCATTTGCGCTGAGCTGTCTGATAGTCCGCCGGAGCGGTTGCGTTTTAGCCAGATACTTTGGTGGTTTTTGATGAGTCCTTTTACTTGTTGAGTTAGTTTTTTTCGCTCAATTGCGGGGATGTTTTTTACTTCACCATCTTTAGCATTTAGGCGTGCTTCTAAGAGGTCGCAGGAGAAAAGAACTAGGTCGGCAGAGTGACGCACTTCATCGATGACTAGTTTGGCGTCAGTGGACTTGAGCTTTGCCTTAGCTAGTGGTTTGAGTGTGTTGTTTAGGTGTAGTCTGATTTTGTTTAATTTTTCATTGGTTAGCCATTTATATCTGTTGATGGATGACTCAGGGAAAAGGATGGTATGTACTAGATAGGAGGTGTTACCATCAAAGAAGCCTTCTACTGCGTTGTATGAGTTACCTAGCTCATAGACGAGTTTTCCCATGATCTTGGCCTCATCTTTATAGACGTAACGGCTGAGTAATGCAGGAATGTCAGCTTCTTTGTTCGCTTCGATAGACCAGCTTAATCCAGCGCTATAGGCGAATGCTGGGAATGCACATGGATAAGTTTGCCAGTGGCCGCGGTCTCCCCAGTCGGTGGTTAAGATTCCAATGGCTCCAAATTTCTTACCGTTTATTGCAGCGTTCATGATGTTAGCTTTGGCTCGCTGGGTTCTTCCTGAGAGACTGAGCCAGCTGGATGTTCCGGGGCAGACATAGAAGGGGACTCCTGATTTCTGGAACCTTTCGCATTCCTTGTCATATGCGTAGTTGGGGCTGTAGCCCCATACCATGGCGATGATATTCTCTGGTAGCTCGGGAATGAGTTCCGGGTAACGTCTGATGATGTCGCCCCAGAACTGCATCACTTTACCGTTATTCTCAACGTTGGCATAAATCTTGAGTAGGAAATTCAGATAGACTCTGCCGGTTCCTATTTCTTTGCAGAGTTCTTTGGTTCGAACTGTGCCTAAGTCTGTTTCATCGCAACCTACGTTGATTTGGTTACTTGAGAAGTAGGGGGTGAGCTCATCTAACAGTTCGGTTACGAGTGCGATAGAGCGTGGGTCGGTAGCGCATAGGGCGGTGGGTTTTCTATGTCCATGGTTTGATGTGTAGCCATCGGGTGCCTCTGCATATTGTCTGTAGGGTTCATGCATTAACCAGCGTCTCATGTGTCCAAATGTGTTTTGGTTGGGGACTAGTTCTATGAATCGATCCAGGCAGTATTTATCTAATAGAAGTATTTGCTCTCCGGTGATAGGGCTAGCGTCTTTCCAGACGGTTTTGTGGTTTTTGTAGGCGAAGGCATGTTCGGTGTAGAGCTGGATTTGGTTGATTTTCCATGAAGCAAATTTATCGACCATAGTGTAGAGGGTTTCCATGGTGGGGACTTTGTCTCTGGTGATGTCGATCATGATGCCGCGGTTTGGGAAGTCCGGCCAGTCTCTTAGCTTCATGCAAGGGAGGCTTTGTTTATCAGGAGTCTGTTCCAGAATCTGGCTTAATGTTTGCACAGCATAAAATAAACCTGCTGGGTCATGAGCGGATATAGTGATCTGGTTAGGAGATATTCTGATCCTATATCCATCGGGCTGATGCACTAGTTCAGGCCTGATTGATAAAGATACAGAGCATTTTCCTGGAATCCATTCTTTAGAAACTTGAGAGGGGAGTCCTTTACTTTTAAATAGTGCTTGTAGGATATCAGCGCTGAGCTTTACTTTTTCTTGATCTATTTCAGGAATCCATATTTTGCTGTCTGCCGCGGGGTTAAATGAGCCTTTTAATAACTCAATATTTTGAGGTGCAGGCAAGAGCTCGAATGTTGATTCTTGTGCTGATAAATTTTTTTGTCCGAGGGTTAAAAAAATAATCGTGATCAGATAGATTGAATAGAAGGGGTGTTTCATTTTGAATTTTTCTTGTTGAAGGTTTTATTGATAGCTGTTGCAAATATAGTCGCCATTTTCTTGGCCCCAGTAGCGTTTGGTAGCATGCTGCCGTTGGTGAGATCGGTCGCTGTGTCGAAGCCTGTATTCTGATCAGCAAGTATGATAGGTGATTGGTCTGTGGAGTTGGTTTTCATGTATTGATTGATCAGGTAGTTTAGTTTGGTTACCTCATCTTTCTTACCTTTAATAGGGATAGTTTTAGACAATATGATTTTCATGTTCTTGTTCTTTGATCGCAGAGCTTTGATGACTTCGTCGATGTTTTGTGTAATCTCGATCCCAGTTTGTGAGCCGGATGCAATATCCTCGGTTCCGATTTGAATGAGGACTACATCTGGAATGTCGGTCTTGAGTATAATAGGAATGTTTTTTGCAATCCACTGGGAGCCTTTGCCCCAGTGACCTTCGTGATCCACATCATATTGGTAAGTGTCTGGGTCAGTTTTATTGTCATGGTGTTTTTTGCGGCTTCCAATGAAATCTATGAGGTGTCCAGATCTTCTGAGCATGCCATCAAGGTAGCGTCTGTATGAGCTGGATGAGTCTTTGCCCTCGGTGATTGAGCCTCCGATAAGCATGATCTTAGTGGGCTTAATTTTGGGTTCCTCCATGATTTTAGAAATGATGGGTTCCATACTTTTTGCCCAGACTTGATAGCCCTCGGGTGTTAGGTGCGTGCCGTCAGTGAATAGTTTTTTATTGATCGACCCATCAGGGAGAAGGAATTTATCTTCTAGGTCGAGATAGATGACTTCATTTTTGTCGTAGGATAAAGCTGCGTTAAAGGCGTTTGTTTTCTGGCATTTTTGCCATTTGATTTCGTTGGAAACAGGGAGTATGCCGAGCATGATTATTTTAGTTTGAGGTGATTTTCTGCGGACGACTTGAGCGATTGCCCTCGCTCCATGAGCCACATCTTCTGGGGGGCAATTTACTCCTAGATCCCATTTTACTTTACCTCCGTGACTGACAGTTACGCCATAGTTATTCGTACCACATAACAGCACTACCACTTTTGGTTCCTTTCCTTTGGCAAAGTCTAGGTTTCCTTGAGTGACTCTGTATAGCATGACAGGAGTAATATCGCCGGAGTTACCCATGTTGATGGGGTTGTATTTAGCATAATGTTCCTTCCATATTTCCTTACCTGTAGCGGCTCCGAGTGACCAGTGCCAGGTGATGGAATCACCGAAGAATGCGATCTCTGATTTGTCAGTTTCAGCTACTTCTTTATTGACCCGTTTAAATTGGCCATGCCAATAATTATCTTTAATCTCCTTGGCGGCAGTTGTGCTTGGAGAGGCTGGAATCTCGTCCCAAAAATTAGGAGTCGAGGTCTCCGCGCTCAGACTAGTGAAACAGGAAATTGCTCCGGTTATTACTGTGGAAATTAGTGTGGTTCTTGTCATTTTCATCTTATTTGTTGGCGGTTATTTTACCATTCTAGCTTCATGAATTTACTGGATAGGGCATCCAAATCATAGTTCTCATTGTTGGTGAGCAGGATAATATCGATATTTTGTTTTGGTATGCGGACTAGAACTGAGCCAAAGCCTCTCCATGATCCGTTATGCCAGTGGTAGTCTTCTGCAAGCACCCAGCCGTATCCGTAATCAAAAACCTTACCTGCGTTCGTTTTTCCAGTGGTGAGTCCTGATTTTATTTTCTCTTTTGAGAGTATCTTACCTGAATCTATGGCGAGTGTCCAGCTGTGTAAATCTGCTGCTGTGGTGATCACTCCACCGTCTCCATAGACCCAGTCAAGAGGGTCATTTAGAAAGGTTTCTGTTTGTTTTTTACCGCAGTAGCTAGGTATCACTGAGTCTCGTTTTTCTGCTGACTGACTGATGACCCAGCTAGAGTTCATTCTTGCGGGAGTAAATATACGTTTTTGACAAAAATCAGGGAAGTTCTGACCAGATAGCTTTTCTACAATTGCAGCGAGAGCGATATAAGAACTGTTTGAGTAGCTGTGTTTTTCTCCAGGAGCAAACTTTGGTTTTCTGAATTTAGTAAGATATAGTAGAGCGCTCTTCATGGAGTTGAGTGCCGCTTCTTTTCCTGTGACGCCAGCCATGTAATCTGGGAGTCCTGCAGTGTGCTGTAGCAGGTGCTGGATGGTTATTTTTTCAGCATAAGCAGGGAAAGCCGGTAAATGTTTCTTAAGGGAATCAGTGAAGTTTAATTTACCTTCTGCTTCTAATATCTGAATAGCCATCGCGGTAAAAGGTTTGGAGAGAGAGGCGATGTAAAATTCGGTGTCTTTATCGACTGGAATTTTTTTCGAAACATGAGCCATTCCGAATGCCTCATGAAAAACGATTTCACCGTTTTTTGATACCAATGCTATTATGCCAGGCCCATCAGCTGGGACTATTTTTTCTAGTAACTTGTGGGCTTGGGTCACCGCTTTAGTTTCTGCAGAAACTATGGTGAAAGAGAGAATCCAATAAAATGTTATTATAGATTTCATTATACTATTAATTTTTCTAATAAGTAAACGCCAAGCTCTGCTTTTTGTGGAGCTTTTTAAGTTTTACTTATCCCGTCGTCTTAGACTTTTTAAGTTGTTTGTGGCTACTTAAAGCTACAGCTAAGAATTGCTATCTCGCTCTGCTAGTTCTTTGCTAAGGAATTCTAGTTCTTCATTCCGCTTGCTTAGATTCGCTATACGGCAACAGAGGGCTGTGAAAGCTAAGGCGAAAATGATATAGGCCAGAGTGCTCAAATAGTAAGAATACATTAGCAGGTCATAACTGGGGCTCGGATCAAAATCAGTATTTCCGTGTGTCATAGAATAATTGATATACATACTCATAGCTGTAGAGATGAATATGAGAATAGAGCTTACAAGCATGATAATACTCACTTTGTTCTTATCTGCATTTAAAGTAATGCATGATCCTATTACGAATAATACCGAGATAGATAGTCCTCCTATAAAATGGAAAAATAATGTGAATATTGCCGATTCCATTATCTTATTATCCTACAAATTTTACGATGTGCTTCTTGCTGAGGCGTAATATGTCATCTGCTTTTAGGGTGACTGAGGCAGTTGGGTCAGTGAGTTTCTCGCCGTTGAGCTGGACGGCTCCGGGCATGATGCTTTGTTTTTTGAGTTCGCCGTTGGACTTCTTGAGGTTGAAGGCGGCCTCGAAAATAGTAGAGGCTAGTGAGAGAACTGTTAGGTCATCTGGTAGGCTGGAGAGCGATATCTCTGTTGCTCCAGCTGCGATGTTTCCTGAGCTTCTATCTCTGGAAATTTGAACGGCTTTATCCGCTTCTTCTGCATTGTGGTAGCGGGTGGCGATGCTTCGTGCTAGTTCTAGCTTCGCTTCGCGAGGGTCTATGCTGGTATCACATTTTTGTCCTAGAAGCATGAGGTAGTATTTATGCATGAGCTCGTCTGAGATACTCATGATTTTATCTACCATAGCAGTGGCTGGTTCGCTCACTCCGATGTAGTTGTGTGATGATTTTGACATCTTTTTCACTCCGTCTAGACCTTCTAACAGAGGTACGACGATAACTACTTGAGCAGGCATACCTTCTTCCTTTTGTAGGTCACGGCCTACGAGGTTGTTGAAGAGCTGGTCAGTTCCACCTAGCTCTACATCGGATTTTACCATGACTGAGTCCCAGCCTTGCATGATCGGGTATTGTATCTCATGAAGGCGGACTTCGGTGCCTTCAGCGATACGTTTCTTGAAATCTTCGCGCTGAAGCATTTGCTGCATGGTGACTCTTGCATTAAGCTTTAGGATCTGCTCGTAGGTCATTTTACGGAACCAGTCACCGTTGTAAACTACTTCGGTTTTCTCTGGGTCGAGTATTTTGAATGCCTGGTCTGTGTAAGTTTTAGCGTTTTCGAGGACTTCTTCACGGGTGATCGGTGGACGTGCTGATGTGCGGTCAGTTGGGTCTCCGATGGTGGCGGTGAAGTCACCAATGATGAGTACTGCTGTGTGTCCTAGTTTTTGAAATTGCCTAAGTTTTTCCATGGCAACGGTATGGCCAAGGTGAATGTCTGGGGCAGTAGGATCCACACCTAGTTTCACACGGAGCGGGCGTCCTAGTTCTAGCTTCTCGGTGAGTTCTTTTTCGCTTAGGACTTTGGCTGTTCCAGAGGTAAGTTTTTTTAGGATTTCGGCAGTAGTTAGTTCGCTCATGACGTGGGAGTTGGTAGAGGATTATTTACCTGCTGTGAAGCTATTTTTGCTGGGGATTCAACTATGGGTGAATATCTTCCAGCTTTACATGGTTTAGATGATAGGGTAAATTTTCACAACGATGATTATCAGAGAAGAAGTTAGTTCTATGTTAGCGAAAAAAGAAGCTGGTGTCTGCCGGATGCTGGATCGCCAGCGGCGTGTGCATCTGCGGATGGCGCAGCTTGTAGAGGACCGTCCTGAAATGATCGAATGCGCTGTGAAGAAGGTGATACAGAGGCTTGAGAGTTCTTGTGTCGCTAGTAAGGAAATCCACGTTGAATGGTATGAGATACTGACAACTTGCTCGGCGGATAAGATAGCAGCTATTTTGCGTGATGATAGCGCCGAGACCGAGCAGCTTCGTGCTTGTGCTCCGTTTCATTTTAGCTAAGGCATAAATACATTGAATTTTAGTTATGTCTATTGGTAAGGAATTATTTATTCAGGATCTCAAGGTTGCCTTGCAGGCTGCGGCACGTGCTTATAAAAGGAAGCGATTTGTGATCGTGGGCTCGGCTGCCATTTTAGCGACTTATCCAGATGCTCCTAGTTTTCTACGTCTTTCTGCCGACATCGATATGTTTCCTATCCGGAAGTTAGATACGACTGATTTCCAATCTGGTGATGAAGAGGTGGGGCAGGCGTCCCGCTTTGAGGTAGAGCACGATTTCTACATTGAGCGTCTGGGTGACTGGACGATGTTGTCTCAACCCAAAGGCTGGTTCGAGAGGTGCTTTAAATATAGTACCGAAGGGGAGGTTGACGGAGAAGTGGTGCCTATTGATGGTTACTGTCTCCAGCCGTTAGATCTTGCTTATAATAAATTAGAAGCTGGGAGAGATAAGGATCTGAACTTTGTGGCTGGTTTGATCGCTGAGAAAATTATCTCTCTAACAGATTTAGAGAGATTTATCAAAGAGGGTTGTCCGCACGAAGAATTACTGCCAACGATCTCAAAGAATTTGAATTTGATAAAGGCTGCGTTGTAATTACCTAAAGTGGTAAGTCGTAGCTTCTACCGGTGACTCCATCGAACCAATTGATGTAGGCTGCATTGACTGTAGCAACTCCTCCTGGGGTTGGGTAGTTACCGGTGAAATACCAGTCTCCACATGGGCCTTCGATGGCGGCGTGTAGATTTTCGATGGTTTGGAAAATGATCTCTATTTCGCCTTTCCACTCGATGTTCTCAGGAGTGACCATAAGGCTGACTTCGGCTGAGATTTCTTCTGGGGTGAAGTCGCTGTAGATCATTTTCACTTTGTTCACGCGCTTATCGGCTGGCTTCTTGAGTTCAGCAACACAGGCATCATAGACCTCTCTGAGGTATTGGTGTCTGCCTGCTTTCTTATGAAGAGCGATGGCTGCGGAGAAGGCTGTAAACTTCCCTAACTCTGACATATCGATGCCATAGCAATCGGGGTAGCGAATTTGGGGCGCGGTGGAGCAAATGATGATTTTGCCGGGCTTGGTCCGCGCTAGGATCTTGAGAATCGATTGCTTCAGGGTCGTGCCTCGGACAATCGAGTCATCGAGCACGACGAGGTTTCCCCCGACGGGCACGACGCCATAGGAAATATCGTAGACGTGAGAGACGAGCTGATTCCGCCCGCTCTCTTGTGAGATGAAGGTCCGCAGCTTGATGTCCTTGTGAGCGATTTTTTCTCCGACGGGCCAGTTGCGCATTACCAACTCATCAATCTTTTCAGCATCCAAGTTCCCGCCCTCCAAGGCAGCCAAGAGGTCGTCATGAACCATCTTACGCCGGTAGAGACGTAAGCCGTCCATCAAGCCGTAGTAGGCAGTTTCGGCGGTATTTGGAACGAAGGAAAAGACTGAATTCTTAAAATTATGATCAATCGATTTGACGACCTGCTCGACCATAGCCGAGCCCATCGCCTTGCGCTCAAGATAGATTTCGGGATCATTTCCTCGGGAAAAATAAATGCGCTCGAACGAGCACGGCTTTGGATTCACCGGATCGGCAAAGCGCTCCGATTGCTGATCACCATTGTTTTTGACCGTCATCACGGTGCCGGGCTCTAGCTCGGTCACCTCATCCTGCTCGGCTTCAAAAACCGTCATCAAGGGAACGCGCTCACTCGCGAAAGCGATCACCTCATCCGTCTCGTAGTAGTAACACGGACGAATTCCATGGGGATCACGCATCACGAAAAGGTCGCCATTTCCAACAACCCCGGAAATGCAGTATCCGCCGTCCCAGCCCTTGGCGGATTCGGCGACAATGTGAGCGAGATTGAGTCGTGCTGAAATCTTCTCAGCGGTGTGATCGCCGGGAATTCCTTCGTCCCGGAGTTCGTGATAGATGTCAGTGTGAGCTTCATCGAGATGGAAGCCGATCTCTTCCAAAACGGTTTGGGTATCAGTCCCGAAAACCGGATGCTGACCGCGATCCTTCATGCGCTCGTTGAGCTCATTGGTATTGGTCATGTTGAAGTTCCCCATCACCATGAGAGTTCTCGTCGGCCAATTGCTCCGGCGAAGATAAGGATGGCAGGAGCCATTATCAAATTGACCGGAAGTTCCGTAGCGCAAGTGCCCCATGTAAACGTCCCCGGCAAAGTCGAAACGCTTCCGTAAATCCTCTGGATCATTTTCATCAATGAGTCCTTTGCGGTTCTTCTTGCTGAGATCCTTTAGCTCAGTCCGGAAGAGTTTCGCGAGTGAATCCTTCTTGGAATCACGGCGGCGGAAGATATAGGGCTGCCCGGCTGGCATCCCGATCTTGGCACAGCCGATTCCAACGCCATCCTGCCCCCGGTTATGCTGCTTCTCCATGAGGAGGAAGAGCTTATTAAAGCCCCAGAGCGCAGTGCCATACTTGTCCTGATAATAGGCCAACGGTTTCTTGAGGCGAACCACGGCAATGCCGCATTCGTGGGTGAGACGGTCACTCATGATCTTTTGAAAATTAGGATTGAACGGTCACGGTGACACCATCGCCAGGACGAATGGTTCCTAGAACAGTCCCGCCGGGACCCTGCTTGCAAGCGGCATCCGCATCAGCAGCGTCCACAATCGCGACCCAGCCGATGCCCATGTTGAAGGCATTGAAACGATCCTCAGGATCACTATGTGCGAGCAGCTTCTGAATGGGAGCATTGTCCCAGAAGGGAATCGTCAAGTCCGCGCCCATGTCTCGGAGGAGACGTTCGAGATTCTCGGGAAGTCCTCCGCCTGTGATGTGAGCGAAGGCCTTGGCCCGGATGCCATCTTTCTTAAAGCCGTTGGTGACATCGTGATAAAGTCGCGTCGGAGCGAGCATCGCCTTGATTTCCTCAGCGGTAAATTCCTCGCCATGCTCCGCCAGGATACGGCGGCATAGGCTCCAACCATTTGCGTGGAAGCCATCGGATCCGTAACCGACCAAGACGTCGCCGGGCTGAATCGTTTCCGGCTGGATGAGATCCTCCTTTTCGACCGCCCCGATGCAGAAGCCCGAAAGCTCGACAACATCGGCGGGAACCAAGCCTGGCATCTCCGCCGTTTCTCCGCCCGCGAGAATACACCCGCAGTCTTCAAGATAATCACACATTCCCGAAATGAGCTTCTTAATGCGCTCCGGCTGGAGCTTTTCGATCCCGATGTAATCGAGAAACATCAGGGGATCCCCGCCGGTCGTGATGATGTCATTGACACTCATCGCGACCAGGTCCTTTCCTGCTTCTGCCTCCATTCCATGCTCCAATAAAAGCTCCAGCTTCGTCCCGACGCCATCGCACCCCGTCACAATGACTGGGTTCGAATATTCGCTCAGGTCAAATGCCGCAGCAAAGAGTCCAAAAGAGTTATGTAATTTCCGCTTCTTCTGAGTCCGAGAGACATCTGCCTTAATCTCGTTCACCAAGGCCGCGGCGGCCCGGGTATCAACTCCTGCTTCTTGGTAAGTGACCTTGTTACCCATGCGCTGTTAGGGTTGTAATCGACCTCCGCCAATCGTCACGCCTTTTTACTCGTCAATTGTCCCAGATCGTCTGATTTTGAATAAAACCTCTCCTGAAAGGGTCTTAAAACCGTATGAAATTTCTCATTCTGACAATCGCGCTCGCTCTCCCGCTCGAAGCAACGGCCACTTGGCTCAAAGACGTTAATATTCCTGAAAAAGCTGCGCTCAAACAGATTACCCCGACCAAACTCAGCTACTCGATGACTTGGGACGGCAAGCTCAAGGCCGGAAGCTTCAAAATTCTCTTTGGCGAAAAAGATCCACGCTATCCCAAGCACTTCCTCGTGCGCTCCTACGGTGGCAGCACGGGATGGGCCCACGCCCTCTATCCCTTCAAGTTCAACTACACCAGCTTCCTCAATCCCAAAACCCTCCGCCCCATCATGTTCGTGGGTACCGAGAGGGAGCGCGATGACGTCGATACCCTCAGCTTCCGCTTCACCTCGAAGGGTGTCACCGGAACTGAGAAGGACGTCGAAAAGGGCGTCGCTCGGACCAAAAACAAGAGCTTCC
Source organism: Herpochondria borealis (assembly GCA_032274145.1). Classification (NCBI taxonomy): domain Eukaryota; phylum Rhodophyta; class Florideophyceae; order Ceramiales; family Ceramiaceae; genus Herpochondria; species Herpochondria borealis. Next base: position 14,321 of record JAVCKV010274335.1, read on the forward strand.
CCTACCCTCATTCGCTCGATCTCTTCAGCGGATTGCTACAAATTCGGAGCATGCCCCTCAAGAATGGCGACCTCGTCGTCATGCCCTTCCACCCCGTCGCCACCCCCTATCTTGCCAAAATCAAGGTCCTCGGTCGCGAAATGCACATGGGCAGGAAGTGTATCAAACTCAATATCGGCCTCGAAAAAATTGACGACGATATGTCTCTGAAGCACTACAAAAAGCTAAAGACGGCCACCGTCTGGCTCTCCGACGACGCCTGGCGCGTCCCCGTCGAGATCAACGCCAAGGTCTTCGTCGGCCACGTCCGAATCTTCCTGACCGCACACGAAAACCTCTAAATGGGAGCCTGCCCCAGGCGCCGTTCACTTTTCACCCTTTCGGATTCCGCTCCTCAAACCTGCACGCGGCCCGACGGCCTTGCCGCTGAGGTGCATTGACGAGAGGAAACTTTCTGTTTCGTTCGAAGATGAAGCGGAACCGAGCTTACTTGTCAGTGACCGCGCCCTCGCTCGCACTTGTGACGAGCTTGGCATACTTGGCCAGAAC
>JAVCKV010274446.1:368-14864 GCA_032274145.1 Herpochondria borealis
CGCGCGATGCCGCTACTTATCACGCATCGACAAGTCTGATGTTTATTGGTTAGATTAGAGCACGAAATCGGTCTATTTCACGATTCCATTGACCAAAATCCTGTATATTGAAAAGCAATACAATTCATCTCGGAGAATATTTCTGCGTTTGGCTTCGTAATTTTTGTCAGTGGTCTATCCTAAAAAAAACTGACCTAGATATACATCTGCGTTGGGGATGGTCTTAGTTTAATTTTTAATTCTTAATTAATAAATTTTATTAGGTTGTGGCGGCGTGGCATACAATACCGATGCTTCTGCCGTTCTTTTCCGTTGCCGACACCCGCTGATATCCCCATTTTATGGGTACTTTGCCGCTGCTATCACACCGCCCGTCGCGCACCGCCGACTGCGTGAAGAAGGCGCGACGCCGACGAGGCCGCAGTCTTTCTCGTGTATCCGCGTCTCGTACGTGTGGAACCGGGTGCCGGGGCGTCCGAGCTCTTCTCCCGTCGCGCCGATCCGCTCGACCTCCCACGTGGGTAGCGTGACTATTGGCGCCAGCAGCGGACACATTTTGCGTCATGTAGAGCCGAAGCAGTACACCCTCGCACGACAGTAACGTCGCCACCGCATCCATTTTCGTCCCTCTCCTCTCCGCGCGAACACCTTCACGGTTGAAGCGACCCGCGACAGACTCTGCTCGATGGCGATCGACTCGCCGTTGAACTCGAGCACGCTGAGGCGCAGCGAAGGTTTCGTCTACGCGAACAGCGTGGCGTTAGTGAGCACGGAAGGCCACGCGATCTGGTCGCCAGACTTGACGCCGATGTGGACCTGTTTCGCGGGCGTTCGGAACTTCTGGCCCTTTCTTCTGCTACCGCATCTGTGTTGCGAATGCGTCGTGCTTAAGAAGTCAGTCCAATCCGTTGATAAGGGAGAGCATCAGGCGTAACCCCGTGGCCACGATCGCCTTCCGGAAACTGAACTTCATCTACAGGCCTGCTTCCTTCCACTTTCCTTTACCTGCGGCTCCCCCACTGCGCCAAACCTCTCACGACCGCATTGTACAGCTCGGCCGGCGCGTACACCTGGAACTTTTCCCGCGTCCCGGAAAATAGTTTCCACGCCTGTACAACAACCGCGTCTCAATCCGTGCTGCGGCGACGGCGGCGACGGCGACTACGACCTCACCCTCGATCTCCTCATGTTTCTCCCGTTCCATGTCCGCCTTCACATTCTAGCGTACGCGTCATAGCCCGTCCCTGCAGCGCCAGTCGCTCTCTATCAAAGGCGCACCTGGTACGGTCGCAGCGCCTGCACCCTGACGTCCTGAGCTGCCTATCCTACCGCTTACAGCCCGCCATTTGCATGCCCGTGCTCATGGCCGCGACCGCGACCGCCGACTTTCCAACGCATAAGTGCTTTCTGAACGGCCGCCCGGTCCAGCGCAACGTCCCCGGCACGACAGCGAGCAGTTACGTCTTCGCACGCTGGAAGATGCCCGCGCGCGCCGTTAGAAGTGCGTTATGCGTATGTGCATTCGGCTCAATCTAAAGCTGTTCCATGTGCGACACTAGCTGCTCCACGGCGGCCTCGTATCCCCTGCGCACGTTAACCATGCACGTACTCGCGCGCGACCAGTGTGTTACTTTCTGCTCTGTTTACAGGGCGCGTTTCCGACGTCTTAACAAAGCGCTGGCACCTCCACGGCCGCGTACAGCGCGACGGCATCGAGCATGCGCGTCAGCATCGAGCAGGCCTGTCGGTTGAGCAGGCATACGATGAGGCTCAAACTTGGTTCCTAACAGCTCTGCATACGTTTCTGCAACTTCTTTTCCATCTATTTCTTTTCATTCCCCTTTGCTTTTTCTTTCTCATTAGCCTTGGTCAAAGCCTGCGCACGTCGGATCGTCGGAGTTGCACAGCATCTCCGTGCTGGTTGCTTGGGCCGCGACCGCAATCGTACGCGGGCGCACACAGAGCGCAGCATCGATTGCGAGCCCGCACGATGAAAGCAGGCAGGCATGGTTGACGTTGAAGTAGAGGCTTGCGGCGCGGAGGAGCGCGGCGAGCGGGACGGCCGTGTCTTGCAGACCTGCGCCACCGATGGCGCTAGCCTCGATGAGCGCGACGCACGCACCAACGCACGTTGCCAGCGTCGCGGCCGCGTGATACGGTAAGTATTGAGCGCGTCAGGAATGACCTGCCGGAAAATGCGACACGTGTTCTATAGATCCCTCTGACATTTAGTTGAAATGCAACGACTCACTGGGAGGTCGTGACTGCGGAGGTGACATCTTACATCAGGCTACTATTAGACGCGGGGCTTCGATTTCCAGTGCTGCCGGGCCTAAGATCCTTCTACACGTGTATTCGGACCTTCGGATGTCTTCAGGTGCCGGCACGACACCGGGACGGTTCACACGAAAGGATGTAGCGACGCTTCTCGCCCCCGGTCCAGTGCCGAATCAAGGGCTTGTGGCTCGCTCCTGCAAACGCTTCCGTAGTAAAAGATAGGGGCATCCAATAACCCTTTACAAGAGAAATCAAACAAGGCAGGTAGAAGTACAGGGAGGTATCCTATAAAAGGCACCCGCGCCAAAGACCGAAATAGGCCTTTGTGATAAACCGGCCTTAAGCAGGACGATACGTCCCAAGCGTTGAAAGGATCAAAGTTACAAGATGTGACACCTAATTAATAAAAACGCACATCGAAGCATACACTTCTACGGTACTGAGTACACTAGTATACTTCGTTCCAGAGCCTTCGACCGGCCTAATGTAACCAACCGGCCTTACCAAAAGACGCCTTATATAGGATACCTGCCCGGTGTAGAGAAAAAGAAATTAAAAACAAAATTGAATTTACTGCGTTTAAAAACAGACCAAGCAATGACTACTATCGTGCGTACTTTTCATGTTGTCGTAAGTTTTGCTTTCGAGGTTGGAAGTGCATTCGTGCAGATGCGTACCTTACAGCGGTAGACACATTACATCTGCAACATACGCACCTTACTCCGCAAAAATCTGGAATACATGTACTGTATGTCAGTTTGTAGAACAACCTATAGTATGACGAGCACAAAAGTATCTTATAGAGGCATTCGGCCCCATGTCTCAATGCTGCCAGGCGATGTTGCGGTAGGTGTGTATTGTGAGGAAGCCAGATAGGTTGTCCTTCCGGTGCTAAGCACAAAATTTAAAATTAACTTAATGTCTTTTCTCCTGCATTATTACTCTAGGGTTTCAATCTCCTTACTACTTACTTACTACTATTACTGTCTTTCTCAAATACACTGGTCCGGGCAACGATAAAAGAGGAAAACTGAGTGTTGCAGAGAATCTTCAGAACCTGACTTTCCCAGAGTGTCTGATAGTCCACATTTCCTTTTGGCTTAGAACCGCCAGATTATGGAAGTACTATTCGGATACTACTCAAACATTTTCGTAATTCCCATGGTCCTTAGTTGAGTATATCTACGTTCCTACCTTTAACTCTGGCCTGATAAATCTAGATTAAAGTAAGAGCAATGGACGTGTAGCTTTGTTGCCACCTGATTAACGAAACTGAATAACTATCGTTCAGTTCATAGAACCACGGCGTGCACTTGCCTTGCTCGAGTTGTTGGCCTGAATATCCAAAAGGGGTTCAAAAGATTTTTCTTAGCAACGACAGCCTTTATAAAAGAAATCTGCAATAGACATTTTCGATTTCCTCTTTTGAAAACACACTGGCAAAGGTGGTATACCTTTATCACAAAATCGATTTGCCCGTCACAAGTTCAATGTCTAAGCTCACAAACATAATCTTCATCCTTCTTATCCATGTCGCGTTAGGATCCGGCAGCGATCCAGCCACCTTACGGACGGTTAACGGAGAAGTAAAGCTGCAAGAGAGAGTCAATGTAACTCCAGTGCTTAATCCAACCACCAAGCAAAGTTGCAAGCGTCTCTCCTCCTGTCGCCGCGACTCGGAATGTTGCTCAGGGTATCTCTGTCTTTTCTGTGGCTGCGTACCGTGCATCACGCAAAACAGGTTCTGTCGTACGACTCGCCAGTGTTGCGGATCTCTCGTTTGTCGCTCGCAGCGCTGTACGACGAGGAAGAGGCCTCCGCCGCCCAGGCCTTGTGGAGGACGTAATGACGACTGCTCGGGCTCAGGTGGGTGCTGCAAAGCTGGCCTTTTCTGTGTGAACGGCCGTTGCAAGGGGTGCGCTTTGCTAGGGGAAGCATGCGGGATCAGGCCGTGTTGTTTGGAATTCAACTTGCAGTGCGTGTTCATTTTTTGTAGGCAAAGGGATGGCCCGATACCGTAAGCATCGTGCGCGAGTTTATGTTTCACCGAAATACTATGCTCTTATTTGCTTGGGGTTTTTTTACGTTGGATCTGCTGAATGTTCGTAGATTATTGCATGAAGTATTGCATGCTGTTTTAAATGCGGAAAATGGGTTTGTTACTGGGCGCTGTGTTTTAGTCTTAAACTGTACTCTTTTTGTTAAGTTGAGAGTAGTAAGAACACCATCGTACGATCAATGATACATCATATCTACAGGGTTTTACGCCGTCCATTTGACTTGTGCAATGTCCAGTCGTTTCACTGTGCAAGTCACGACCTTGTCCCGAGATACGCGGGTGTGTAACAAATCCAACCCATTCTTACCGTGATGTCTTTACCCTAGAGCTGCAGCCCTACGGATACGAAAAATTTCGACACCTCCTGATCTTTATCGTTTATTATGTGTCTTACCCCAATCTTCAATTATTCCCCACTAATCAAATCATCCTGCCCTGTTTTCTTTTTTGCAATTATCGTCTTCATTATTTCTCCTTTCCATTCATATTTCGAAGTCTTTACACCACACCTAATGTCTCGTTCTTCTTACTAATCCGCTAGGGCATAAATTCTCCCATCCCAGTCACATCTTCAGTATTAATACCCTACTTTCCATGTTTCAAGTTGTGGATTTCTCAACTATCGACATTTATGTACTTACCAATTAGCTCTCACAACATTTTCCTTTCGCCTACAGTACTCTGAACAAGACTCAGGGGCCCTAGAATTTTCGGTAGCATGTGCTTCAACACGCCGGAGCATCAATCCTAGGTTTCTGTGGTAGAAGAGAGAACCATTGTACCGACCCTAACAATTTCCTCTAATGTTTGTCACTTCAAGTTTCATCCTATATTTTCATCTACTATTGATGCCCGGGAATAAATTGTTGGATACTGGGGCGACTATATCGGTTTTGTATGAGACCATCAACTCCAGTACGGCGAGCTGAAGTACTCAGATAATTAGAAAGTCTCTGAAAACAATAAAAAAGTAATCTACTCAAATCAAATATTTTCGCTACTTGTCGTCATGGTTTAATTTAAGGAAAGAACTCATTGAGTAGTATGATTTTATGTACCACGAAAAATGTTAAAGGAAGCGAGGTTTTGAGCAATCGGGAGTGGCATAAATGAACTAATAAAAATACAAATTAATTTTCTATGTTCTTCAACAGTGTGTATCAAGATAAATGTGTCCCCATACATTTTAATTCAACTTGTTTTGAGGTTTCTTGGAGCTATAAATATTGTAAAATTAAAAATAATATAGAGGAATAATTTTTTAATCTGGGGTAACAGGTTTGCGATACTGGACGTCAATTATAGCGCATATTAGTTTGTTTGTTTTCCAAAATTGTTTTCAAATATACTATGCATGTCTTATTTATCTTTTAACTTTTTTGAGAAGGTCACTCGTAGTTACTAGTACCTTTATGGAACTTTCTACCACTTGTCCGGAAGGACTACATTCATATAATTAAAAAGGACGTATCCATACCTTTCTTGTGAATTATAAATGAAATATCCGGCGTAACCCGGCATTGATCTGCTATACAAAGAGAAATGTTGAGTGCAGTAAAATGAAAATTTTCCCCGAGGATTTATTTACGAGCAACTGTATGTTTAAATGTATGCCTATAATGTTATTCGCATAAACATATCATGCAATGTTGTTTGTTTAACAACGTCTTGTGTTACAATTATGTTTTATTTTTTGGCCCAAATAAAGTGCCAAACAAAGAAAGAAGAAACTAGTTTAAGAGACATATATTATTGTCCTTTTCAATATTATTCGTTTGCCCTGTATATAGGATTTATATTTAAAAAATGAATGATTACTTTACGCAAGTTCATTCATTAAAGATTTGAATTTTTTGCAGTTTTCCAACAGTTGGTTTTCTTGGATGCATTCATCGTCCACTACTTTCAGTACCCTCTGTAAAAGGCAGGGGCGTACTTGTGACTAACTAACTAACGGGGTGGTTAGTCATTTAGCAGCCCCACAATTGCGTTAGTCAGTCACTGTTAGTCACTCGTTAGTCACTGGCATTACATTATGCGAAACGGACGCCCAAAGGCACAATTAAGTTGTTTATTCATTGCTGAACACCTATTTCGACACTGCATCAACTACAGAACGAAATTAAGAGGCATTTGGATGCATTAGACCAACTTGTCCCGTTGTCCATTTGTTTTAACTAGTTGTGAACGAACACACAGAGGAGCTCCGTCCTTTCCAACGTACTCGATAAAAGAGCCTGACAATGTTTATTTTCAAGCTTTCCAAGATCACTGAAAATCCTCTCAGCGGAGGCAGAAAATGTTTGAGCAGCGAGGCAAGACTTTGCAATCTTATTAAACAGCAAAAGGCTAATCATGGCAGATCCTGAATTATTCTCTTTCCAGAACTGCAGTGCATAGGATGGCTCCTTACGACCATTCTTTTTCAAATGGGATGCCATATCCTGATAAAAAAAATCCAAAGAAATGCTCTAGTCGTTCACCCATATATTTCAGTGACGCATCGATCTCATTTTCTTTCCGAAAACAGCCCGAAATAGAACAGCTTGATATTCTTCCCGTGACAACAGCCAAGGATCAACGAACTACAAAGCACAATAATTGACGTCAAGGCAGGCAGAAAAATGGAAAATAAGTATTCGTTTCGGGTCCTATACACTACGATCAGGACTGTCGTTTTCATCGAAGAAAGTTTATGGGTTCCATGAAGAAGCTTCCTCATTCACCAGCTTCCATACGTGACCAAAACGACGCTTGAATGATTCTGCAAAGGCACGAGCCAAGCTCCGTGATTGCTGTTTGTGCAAGCAATTTTCTTTAGCTGAATCTCTCCCTTGGTAAGCTCTAGACTTAGTTGGTATACTCGCATGGCATAAAACTGGGCAGAGTCATTACTGTCCTCCAACTGCATACCACCAGATTCAGAGCAAAACGATGTGTCGTTCTGAGACATATTCCCTGCCATTATGAAAAGCGTTTCCTGCAACTCCCGCAAAAGCCGTTATGCGCGAGACATAGTGAATTTCCTATCAGCTTAGAGCTACCGAGCAAGACGGCGGACTTCAGTGAGGATGTATGTGAACTCAGCTATTTTGTTTTGCTGATCATTTGAGATCCTCGGGATTTTTTCTCGGTATCAACAGCGCTGTTGCAACTTTTATTATATACTGATAACGCATCAGGAACTTGAGCATAGCTGCGGGGCGCGTATTCCACCGTGTAGAGATGTAATGCTTGAGTACTTGAATCCTGTCTTGTGTGACAGTAGCGCTGAGATGTTTCTTTCTCAACAATACGTTTGCTTTCGTTTGATGGCTGGAAAAACGTTGTCACGGTATTGACAGTGTGTAGGTACTTCTGCAACATTTTCTCAGGCCTTACACCGTCATTGACGGCAAGAGATAGCGTGTGAACAACACAGCGCACAGAACGGACAGAAGTCGTCTTGAGATCAGCTACAAGAGCTGAAGAAGCCTGGATATCTGTTTTCACTGTGTGAATACGTATTTCTTCATAGCCGATAATGAGTTTGTGATGCATAATATCCTCTAGCAGGACACAAAGCTGCTTTTTACTTTCCCGCGCCTTTATGGCATTTAAAGTGGCCACGGGAATGTCTTTCAGAATACAGTTATCGTGCACATAATGCCAGGTGACGCAAAGCAAAGAAGCACGAAGAGCGGAGCTCCAGCCATCAAAAGGCATGCAAACCATCATGGCACGGAGTATGGAGGCCTTCATAGTGCCACACACGGCTTCGTCAGTAGAAAGTGAGTATTTATAAATTAGTTTTTTTACTGCAGAACTGCATTATTCCGCTGAACACATCCACGAAGCCCTGCAGCATTGGTGATACCATTCGGGAAGGTGGAGTTTCCGAGGTACAGGAGTTACGGATGGTGGCTACAACTTGACGTGTCTTCGCTGGCACGTCGGGAATGGAGACGAAAAGGGCTTCCTGAGTGGTGGGAGTTAGAATTAAAGTGCAACCAATGCCGCCAGACAAACCATTGGTGGGGCAAAAGAATGATTTGATGGATGTAGCTTGTTTCTATTTCTTAAACAATTCATGCTCACGAGCTAGAAACTGTTTTGTCTGCTCCGAAGAGGCGTTGGTCTGCTCTAAGTTCTTCATAGCGAAGAACACATCCGTAATGCGATACCAAGGTGGTTTTTTGACAGGGTTTTTTTAGCTTACTCTCAAAGCTGCAGATGGAACAGTGTAAATTTGCATCTTGCGTCTCATTCATCACTGTAGCAGCCATTTTACTCCGTAGGGATATCTTAGTCGAAGATCCGCGACCGTCAGTGCTGGTTCGGCGTCGCTGCTGCTATGCAATTTGCTCCTGGCGGATGTGAGATGCTTTTATCTCCTCTCCACACTCCGCACATATTTCAGGATCATCTTTATGACTCTGAGATGCATCAAATGGTCGTGTTGGCATCTTGAGGAATAAATGGACGTCGATGGGAATGACCCTAGGGCGACATGAACCAGAGACCGCGGTGACGTCCCATGTTTCAGAACAAGACGGCGATAAGTGATTCAAGCAACCCAGGAAAGCGTTCTTACTTGACATTGGCTTTTAGTACCGATCAAATGCAATTAAAATTTATGAAAATTATGGAAGATTTTCACATCACATGCACTGCATTCGAAATTTTGAATAGTGACTAAGTGGTGACTAATTTATACTGACTAATTCGACATTTCGTTAGTTAGTCAGTTAGCAAATGCCAATTTTTTGAGTTAGTCACAAGTGCGTGCCTGGTAAAAGGTTTTTTCACTTATTCAATATTGAATTTCTTAATGCTACATACCAGACACACCGAATCAAAAATACACGTATAAAGTATTAAAAAATCGTTTGATGCGTTTTAGTGCGATTAGTTTATTATTGCAAATATTGGATTCGCGGTAAACTCTGAAGATGTATCTCAAGAAGTAACATATTTTTCATTATCCAGTGCCTGTGCCCTCGAAATTTCTATCAACATCGGAAATATATCCTTCATTACAGAAAATACAGTGCGTAAACAAGCCAATCATTTATGCTTCGAACATTGAAAATTGTAGAAATATGACAGTTGTGTTACATGCGGATTTCTTCTATAATTCGGCTTTTGGAAAGGCTGGTTGGTTAATAAGGTCTGACAAAGGCTCTGGCACAGAGTAAACACGTTTACTCATTAGCGTACAAACGTAGGCTTTGAGATATTTTCTCCTTAAAATTTAAAGGTTTCTCTTGCAATTTTGAACCTTCCTACGCTTGCAACGCTCACGAAAGTGCTGAAAAGCATCTATTTTGACCCACCTCATAATTAAATTCCAATTGAAAGCCTCTAGTGTAGATTCCTTTCTAATGCGAGTTTCAGCCTCTGGCTCGGGGTCGCCTGTTATAGGGTACCTGCCTACATTCATAATTTTTGGAAGGTAACTATTTTTTTATGGATATTTGAAATTCAGCTTCGACACTTTAAAAAATCCATTACTGTCCCGTATTAACTATCAGATAAATGCATCTTCAAACGACAAAACTGTTTGGGGAAGCAAAGCATTACTTCAGTAAGAAATGCTACAGTTTTCGCTGTGGTTTCTAGTATCGATATGTACAGTGTTGATAATACATGCCAATTGTAAAGCGACCTGGCCTCAGCGCATGGAATGGTGGCTAGTTGTTTCGTTTAGAGCGGCTGGAAGATCAATTAACAAAAGAGAAATGGAAAAGAGAAACAAAGGAAAAAATAATTTGCCGTGTTGCTTTGCTCTCGTTTGTCGACTTCCCTGGCTGGCGCTTAACGCTTGAAACTAAATTAGGCTTATCATGGCGGAGCGGCAAGACGTATGGGCATTGGAAAGGAACATGTCAGTTAGACTTCCTAGATAGCACGCAGCATCGATCTCGGCCATACCTGTTGAAACCAACCGGTCGTCACTCACATTTGTTTGTGCATTGCGCTGGCCCCTCCAATGATTCAGTTCTCCTCGCGCGGATTTCAAATAATTTAAGTACTGGTTGAACTTCGTCAAAGTCCAGGATAATTGTATGGACGCCCAACCAGTTTGTACAGTTCTATTTGATTGCTCAACCCTCAAGATCGGGACTGGCACTGTGGGACATGATATTATCGGTGGTCCTTAAAAACCCCAAACAGATGTCTCTCTACAAAAACAAGTTTCCTACTGTGACAGTGTACCCGACGGCAATATCCACTATCCTGTTAGATCCATCTATCCTTTCTTCGCTCATCGCCGACTTGTTGATGCAAGGGAAGTTCGGAAATGTCGATATAAGTATTTACAAGGGCATCTTCGTAGATTAGTAGTAAATGGATCCCTTTTTCTTTGGTTCCAGATTTTTGCTGCATCAAGTGCAGAGACGTTTCTAGAAACTTTCTTTTGCTATAAAAAGATATAATCTCTGCATGCATCGAACCTACAAGTACTATAAAAATATCGATAAGTAAAACACGGACACCTTCTACATTCAATGGAAATCATCCCCAGATCCTGACTAGCGGCATCTCTCCAAACAATGCGCTCGTGTCAGACGTTTCCGTCCGCAGTCGTCGCTGGTCTGTCTACAGAGTCGTTGATTAGTCCTGTCTTTTGAACTGAAAAAAAGACTTGTCTACCAGGCTGCTGATTACTTTGTGCATTGGCAATGAACCATAGAGCCGAGGTACTGCTGCCGTTAAGAAGCGTATTCTTTGACACTCTAATCACTTGAAAGTCATTAAACAGTGCTTTCCAATTTTGTTCGGATTTATTACTAACTTCAGGGAAACGCTAAACGTGTGAATTTTATCTCCAAATGAAACTTCGTCCTCGCTGCATATATAAGCCCTCTCTCAACTAAAATTTAACTCACGATCTTCGAAGCTACCAGTTCATAATGGATGAAATAATATTCAGCAATTTAAGTCCTGGACGAAGTACAATAAAAAAAAATGTTGTTTTTATCATGCGCTGCCTTATTCCAAACTCGCAATTTCAGTATACTCACCATACATTAATGAACGGCTAGTAAGAATGTTTGGAAAACTTGTAAGCTTTTGGGGAGGATTTCCACAATTTCCTTTGACCGAGATTTATAGAAGAGTATCAAATAGATTGAAGCGAGGTGTAATGTTTTGAAATATACGTAATACATTAATTTATTTCCAAATCATTTTCAGGTAGGTACAAAACCATACTCGGTCATAGATTGTGTAAAGGGTTTCTACCTTTCAACCGATTTAGGACGTACCAGCGCAAAGCCGGTAAGAGGCAGAGAGGAACCGGAACATCCATAACTTGAACCATTGCATATATTTAACTCTTTGCGGCCCATAGAGCCGCGACCATCGCACCTCCCGACCCATCAAGAAATGTTCAGCATGTTGGGCAAAAATACAATATCCGCAAAGCAGGCAGTGTGCAAGCTGCATGGCCTGGAAGATTTGATCCCAGCTCGCACTCGAAAAATACCGGACAAGATTGTTTCTGCGCTTCGAAAGCATGGTGATTTCTCTGAAAACATGCTCGTACATACTGATTATTTTTACATAATATTGATTTACTGTTCATTGCATGGAAGCAGTACCAGTACTACCCCAACGGTCCGTCGACCGTTTGTACGCTACTGTTTCCATACTAAAGACCGCGAAAGCAATGTTTGCGATTTGTGTTCTTCTTACTTTTTCTTTTCTATGATCCCTACTGCCTTTATATACTCTACCACTACTCCCAATTCATCACGTGCAGTGCACAAACTTTTCAGATCACAGGATACTCCAAACAGTCCCCCACCTTAGACTTTCTTGGGCTCTCCGTGCAATACAATACATCTTTGCACCATGGAGATCGAAGAAAGCATCGACTCCATTGAACCAAATTACCCAACCGCACAATCTGCTGAATATCCCAACGTACATCTCATTGAGGCTGCAGAGTCTGCAAGCCCACCACCTTCTGTTCTAAATTTCAATGATCCATATCAGACTGGACCCAATGTCGTTCTCAAGCATGACGCAAAGGTTTTCAAAGACGCCATGCTTCGACCTTGGTACACATTACGACAGGGAAAAATCATCGAACCGCGAACGTTGACCGTGGCACGTCATTGTGCAAGACTTTCGTGTTACGCTCTGCAGACAGCCGGTGAAATTGTCTTTCAATCGCGGCGTGGTACAGACTGGGAACTGAACAAGTTGCGAGTTTTGAAAAGTCGTCTGACGAATGTGAGAGTCAATGCACTTCTTCATCTTGCGCCGCATGTCGGAGACTCAAACGCGATGTGCCCGCGTTTCAGTGTCAGAACGTCTTTTTGCGCATGTTGCAGTTGTAAGCAAGGTCTACTGCGGGCGGAATTTGTGGTTGAGGCAATTGCGGACCTCTTTGAACTTGAGGAATTCATCGTGTGTGAAATCAAAACTATCGAAGACTTTTTGAAGTCGCGACAAGTGTGGGGTTGAAATGTGAGGAGAACTATGTATTAAAAATGAGAAAGAAGTACCAAAATATCCGTGCACTAAGATCCTAATACTTGCAAGCAGTAATAGAAGCACAATATAAAAAGGAAAACATTGTTATTATTTTTCATGTCGGTCTTCTAAAACATGTCCAATCATTTACGGTAAAGCACTTCAAAATTTTGTTCGTTAAGTGTATAATGCTGAAAAAGAAAAATTTGAAGTTCTTTACCTTGAAATGTGAGCCATCTAAAACTGGACGGAAGTTTCCAAAGTATATGAAATGGTACGAGTTAGAGATCTTCCGGATGAATCTTCCTTCATTGCTTCTAAATATTATAAGAAGATATATGTTGCATTTAGATACGTTCAATTTGTAATTATGATGCGTAAAATACAGTTACAATTGTAAAGCATGGCAACAGAATTACAAAAATTTATGAAGACTTTCTTCACCTCAAAAGAAATGCAATCAACTTTATTTTCAAATAATTTCAATCGCCAAACCAATGTTAAAATCGATGTGAACATGAGAGTTCTGTCCAATGGAGGAAACAAAGACGTCAAATAGAAACACTCAATACAAAGAAATAAAACCGAATCCACCTTCTTGAATATATTGATGTGTAAGCTATTAATACAGTACAGCTCGAACTTCGCGCTATCACTGTCCATCACACATTAATGAAAAAGCACAGCCTGACCGATTGATTAGCAATTTTATTATTATTATTATATCCATATGCCCAGAAAATAGTTATCAAGTGCAGTGAATAATGTATTAAAATGGTTGTATGAAACGCAATCACCGTACTATGTGCATCAAATCCAATCATTTTGTTATTGAATTTGTTTTAATGATCAGGAGCAAAACATCTTCTGATTATCAGTGAATGATGCCTTGAAAGGGTTTCCACCATGGCATGAGATGCCATAAATAGTTGTAAATATCTCCTCACGACTGAGAACATAGGTGCTTGATAATTCAATTAAAATATGCAGACTTTTCCCCTCAAATTCCACATAACATAAAACTGAAGAAATTTAGACTACGTTCGAATTAATAAAAAATATATTGCCAGACTCAATATACTCATATCGCCGAGCCTGCTGTGTGCGGTTTGCGTGCTGTGTGTAGTATAATACATACTACCTTACAACTCCCTCTGAAATAGCTAGTAAGCTGAAAGGGCTGAATTGTATTTTCTTGAATTTATCCCTTATTTAATTCGGATTATGCTCCAATTCACACCTTCCGCTAACCGCATCTCCCGTCTCACCCATAACCAAGAGCTACTGTGTAGCTCTCTGACTATATTATACTGTAGTTTCCCGAATGCTACCTATTCTAAGTCTTATCACAAGCCTCTGGTGTTAGTTCTATACAACGTAAACTATTATATAGGTAAGACTATACGTGTCTTACGGTGTGCTGTAGTATTCAGGAGCCCTGTCGCGTCTCATCACGACCACCTGAATAAAATACAACCTTCTCTAGAACTCTTCCCTGTGCAAGCTGAAACGTCGCGTCCCGGATCTACAAGGCTCCAGCCGTACTCCGTTGCACCCGCGTGTGTCTAGTAAGGTGCAAAAACGGACCTCTGGACCGTCTCAACAACGCGAGCGCGCGTTGTCTAACCGACCCTTTGTCCTCCCGTCCCAGTCGCCAATGAGTGCTACAACTCCTAACTCCTCAATAGTTGTGA
>JAVCKV010274557.1:0-14863 GCA_032274145.1 Herpochondria borealis
CTGACCCACACCAATCCACACAGAATTATCATACGAGGTAACTCTGTATGAGTTTGTGTCACGTGAGGGCTTTAGTTCTGTAAGTAGACTACAAGCCCTCTCCTGAAAAACCTCAAATTTTTCATGGTCTGCCACTTTGGCAGGGGCCATATCTAAAAAACTAAACCTCTCACTTTGTGATGCACAGACCCACACAAAGTTACCTCGTATGATAATTCTGCATGGATTGTCTATGAGGTAAAGCTTCCTCTGATACATTCCTAGAAGGCTAGCATCCCACCGGGGTCAGCTGGTCAGAATATTTCAGAATATTTGTTTCACCACGCATTTTGCTAGTGCACAGGATCCAAAAGTGACAAAGAACCCGGAAACGTATGAGTGCTGTTGGATTACCTTAACAGGAAAAATCACAATGTTGGAAGATATATTTGCTTACACGCTGGAGCAAAGGGGAGGTTCACAGCATGGTATATGGAGAAGTAAGTCAGGTGAGGACGATAATTTGACTTCCCATTGCTCCCTTGTTGAATTGCTTCCGACTATGATCTGGCTAGTTGCTAGTGCTTGGTCGAACCGCTGGCCTGCAACTTACTGATAGTCTAATCAGTCTTATAGATGACTCCATTGACGCACATGTAATGTACAAGAGCTGTGGTGTTTGAAGATATCCCATCTCCACAGTTTTTTACAGTACTTGGACAATTGATGGGAGTTTCGTACGCGTAGTATGCATGTGGGCCAGTAATAGACCGGTGCAACATTGCAGGTATACAGTATTCGATACAGTAAACACTACAAACCACTACCTATCATCACCCATCACCATGGCGATGTCTCGGATCAGACTTGTTGTCATTGCCTTGTCTATCGGTTGCGTAATATTCTCTCGCCTACAGTCTAGTAGACACATCAATGATCTTCCAGCACAAAAATCGAATAAGAAGCTTCGGCAGGCGGTAAAACGGTCAAGTCTTCCGACGCCACAGAGGCATAAGCCGCGGGACGATCGCTTCAAGTCGAAGCAGTCCAAGACTGTGACTGCGCTGTTACCCATTGACCGACAAGACTGGCAACGACTTGATAATCAAGAATGTATAGGGTCAGAATATGTCGTGCCGGAATGGCAACACCGTCTCCCTTACGTTGTGATTGGCGGGACCATGAAAGGTGGAACAGAAGCTCTGTGGTCTTATCTGAGGCAACATCCACAAGTAGTAGTGGCAACGGCAAAGATCAAAAAGGAGCAACATTTTTTTGACAGGAAGTTCGAGGACTTTGCAACTCCACAAGGAATACAAAAGGATGGCGCTCAGCAAGCATATGGCGAGCTCTATCAACGCCAGTTACCTGCCAACGAACAGATATTTGAGGAGAACTCGTCAGTGATCGCAATCGACAATACGCCGCGTTATATGTTTTGGAGCGATCGAATACCGAAACGGCTAATGTGTGTCGCGCCATGGGTAAAGATCATATTCTTGTTGCGGAACCCCGTCGAGCGAGCTTATAGTCATTACGGGTATATCTTAACAGAGAACTTTCACTCCAAGCCAAAAGCCATGCTGAGGGAGTCGTTCGAAGACTGGGTCAAGCATGATATGAAGCAGCTTACAGACAGCGGTGTTTTAAACGATCCCACAGATCTAGAATGCTGGAAGACCTATCTCCGCACCATGCCAGATCAAACATACGCCATTCTCGGAAAAGGATTGTACGTCATTCAACTTCGCCATTGGTTCGCTGCCATGGATGAGGTGGGCAAGTCTCGCGACGATGTCCTGATTCTTGAATCCCAACACTTCAAAGACCATACACACGAGAAGTTTAACCAAGTTACTGACTTTCTAGGGCTGTCCGAGTACACATTGGAGGACTCTGTTGCAAAACATCAAAGCCGCTATTCTAATCCAATGCGAGAAGAAACACGAGCAAAGCTGGAAAGCTTCTTCCAACCGTTTAATGAGCAGCTCTACGAACTGCTGGGATGGGACAGTGCATGGGGATGATTGCTTAACTTCGGGTGTATGGCTATGGCAATTTACATTTGGAAGGACTTGCTCAGATATACACAAGTGGCTGGACGAGACTTACTAAATCGCGATGGAGTGGTTCTGTTCAATCCGCTGGCCAATCCGCTAGCGGAGTATATGTATACGTCGTAAGTACTGTAAATCTTCTTTAACGGATTAGCTAATAGCTGGCGTATAGTGTATGCTTGGCGACATGAGCAGCAATGGAAAACGAGGAAAAACAAACGAGGCAGTACAAGTGTCGTGGAAACAACGGCGACTATGTGACGAGCGCAAACCAAGGCTTGTTTCTTTGGTTCCTTCTCAGACGAGTACCGTTGGTAATCGATAGAAGTTAGCTCATTAAAGGAGGTCTGTCTACATCCCACCTGGTGGTCTAGCTCTGGTTAAAAGTGTCCTACTAGCGCATGGCATATCGAATCAAATTGTAGTTGAGTCCAGACCGAGTTTCAGGGTGTTGCTTGCAATAATCCAAGACTCGTTCATTGAGTGGCGAAGAAACGAATCCATCAGAGTTGGGGCGCGAAACCTTGGGTTCCTGGTCACATAGATCCTGCAACCTGCTCATGGGCACTGCGTTGAGAATCTTGTATTGACACCCTCTAGCTGGAGAGTAGAGATCATCACTATACCATGCACAGAAGTCTGCACAACAACGCAAGTGTATTCCTTATCGCCAGGAGTATTGTCTGTTCGACCATAGTACACGTCGATGCGCTGACCGGCAGACAACGACGATCCTGTGGTGGCAGAACGCTTTCGATTCCTGGGCACCTTCCGGACTTTCCGTCCCCTCTTTCTGTTCTTCTTCCCCATGTTGTAGTTACAAGAGAAGGCTATGGATTGTTCTATAGGATAGGATAGCTACTGCACGTAGGAGCTGATGGCCGACTAAGAAGAATCATATGAAAGAGAGATCTTTTGTTCTTCTGTCTGCGCCGCGCGCCAGCATTGTCATTGGTTGATTTGACGCGCGCAACAGCAAGATTTACCTAGGTGTCTGTAGTTATAGTATCTGTTGCATTCTCTATTTTATGGCAGGAGCATTGTTTTCTGCAACGACCATGGCGACCAGGAATAACGCAAATACCACGCAAGCCGATGAATGGTGGTCTTCTACACCCTTGCTGAAGCGTTCTATTCGTGCCCATGGGTGGAGCGAGGACTTTGCTCGTCGAGTATTGATTGGATACAAGCAATTTCTTGAGCTCAAAGTTGTCTTTGCAGATTGGGGTGCCACGAAGTTGTCTCCGTCTGTTGCTGTGGATCAAATGTGGCACTTGCATATTCTTGATAATCGTACCTATCGTGGGGATTGTTTGCTTCTGTGCAATGGCAAAGAAGTCTTTCACGATCCTGACGGAGGTGCTGATCATCAAGCACGCCGAAGGCGCATTGACCACACCAAAATCGCCTTGACAGCTCGTTTTGGTGATCAAGTCGATGGTCAGGTGTGGAATTTTTGTCGTGCTGCTGTTAATAAGTGTGATGTTGCTTACCCACCACAACAAGAGGAGTAACGATGACATGGATGACAGCTCGGATGACAGCTCGGATGACAGCTCGGATGACAGATCCGAAGACAACTTGCCGCAGCGAGGGATGTTTTTGGTTCCTAGAGGGTCGGATTATGTAAACCTTGATGAGATTGAAAACAAGCATGGTGCTATTACCATCCGCGTCCGGGATCAAGCGGGCGAAACAATATTCTTCCAGATGAAGAGAAGCACTAAAATGTCGAAAGTGGCGGATGCATGTGCCGCGAGAAAAGGTGTTGACACCTCGTCTGTTAGGTTTATGCTAAATTTTGAAAGAGTGAATGGCGATGACACACCACGACTGTTAGGGCTGGAAAATATGGATGAAATTGATTGCATGCTGGAGCACGTGGGGTGTTGAAAGTCTTGTTTCTGTATGGCTAACACAACGGGACGGAGAAGGCAGTATGTGGAGAGGATGAAGCGATACACCCCCTGTTGAAATCCGACAATGCGGCAGGCTTACGTATTCAGACCCTAACGTCAAAAGAACGTTGTCTCTGCTAAAGAAGATAACACTTGAGGTTTAAAAAAAATGTACATCCAAGCTACTCGTATTCACGAGCAGGTTCTATTTGGAGGTTCATCCTGCTGCTTTCTTCCTTCATTTCACCCTCCTAGAGGGAGAGGAGGCAACACATACCAGCTAGAGCGTAATACACACTGTCCTAGAGGTGCTTCGCCGGAGCTTCAGCAACGTACGGTACGAGGGTCTTTGATAGGATAAAAAAGAGAATTACGATTTCTTCTTTTCTGTATCAACTTGACCCCAGTACAATGAAGGTTGCATTTCATAATCAAATGGTCCAGCCTTGCTCCAAGGCATGTAACGCAAGAGATTCCACAAGAAACGACCTGCAAACAAATCGGGTACAACATTTTCCAGAGGCAATTTCGTTGCTTCCTTGGTACAAAAGCATACGGGACCATAAAATCCTTCCACCTGCTGCCCCAGGTTGTCTTCAAAGACACCGACAAAGCCCAAAAAGTCAATCGTATTCATAATGGGCGTATGACAACAATCGGCGTAGTAGCGAAACATGCCAGTGTTTTCCTTTTGGCGAGCCAATTTCAAATGCTCCAATCCTTTGTGAATGGAAATGGCACTCTTGCAAAACTGGATCAGACGAGTTTCCCCGCACGAGTACACCACTGGGTTCTTCTTTGTTGTCGTATTATTGGACGCATCATCGAGATTGGCAATGGCATGAGCATAGGTACGGCAGTCTTGACAGTAACAGTGCAAACGAACCGAATCCTCTTGTTTGGCAGAGATTTCACCTTGGATCTTGCCGCAAGGGCATTTGAGTGTGGTCTTGATGACAGGCGAATATGCTCGTTTGATGATACGGAGAATGACAGCGACAGTGATTGTACCTGCCGCTGCTGCAACGGTCAAGGTGCTACTACTCATTACAATATTTGATCTGGAAGATGCGAGATACCTAACTTGGGGGTTTGCGAGGATCGCGTTGATTTCAAGTCTTCACGCACTATAGCAATGTCAATGAGTAAGGAAAGCGCAGGGTTGTTGGTTCACCGCCCGTTCAACATTCGTTGGAACAGGTTGGAAGCTGAGGTCGGCATCAAGTTTTGTCCGAACCCTACTCGTGCCGCCGTACAATTTCTACGAGACTTCCAAATCAACCAATGCTGAAAATGCTTCGAAGGTTAGGGTTATCGAACCAGAAACATCTGGAGAGCGCTAGTAGTACAGTACAGTGTAGAGATACTTTGCGCGCCAAATTTGAACCAGTGGGCTCTTGCCCATTGTTTTCTGCAAAGTGGCCAAAAGATATCTATCATTCATACATTAGTTCAGCAATGATGATCCACATTGTGCCACTCGCAGAAGCCGAAAGTAAACTCTGGCGCAGGAGCCATGTTTGAGCGCGTGCCACCAGAGATGCAAAGAATCAGTCGTTGGCAGCTTTCACGTTTGCGATTTTGAAGGGAATGAATCTGCACACGTTTGCATGTGCATCCGTCCTATCCAAACAAGATCCAAATTTTCATCCAACACGTTACAAACACAAAACAAGCACCCAGACGGTGGTCATCTACAAGATGGCAGAACCAGAAGAGGGGGGCGATCCACTGGCGCGCATGGAAGCAGGTGGTTATGAGGAACCACCAGAAGTTCTTGCGGCGTATCATCAAGAGGACGAGCAAATAACAACGAGCGAGTGTCCCATCTGCTACGACGTCAAAGGGTGCATTCCTTTGGCAAACTGCGGCCACTTATTTTGCAGGGAATGTTTGACCTCACATGTTCAACATTGCATGCGCAACGTGCCGATACCATGTCCTCGAGAAGCAGAAAACTGTACAAAGTCCTTGTCCATGGTGGAGATTCAAAACCTACTGCCTCCCAAAGATTTTCGTGAATACAAAAAGACGGCTCAGATCCACAATGATCCAATGCTGCTTTCTTGCCCCTCTTGTCATGAGTTGACGACGCGTGGGTACAATCGATTCGTCACCTGCTCTGAGTGTACGCATAAGTTCTGCCATCTGCATGGCAACGCGCACGAGCTTACGGCAAAGGCTTGCAAGAAAATGACACGAGGAGCCCAGGACCGACAGTCCAAACGAACCATCCGACGACATACCAAGCCATGTTCCAGCTGCCATGCACCGATTGAGAAGAACGGCGGCTGTGATCACATTAAATGTACAGCTTGCAACACCGTCTTGTGCTGGGTATGTGGTACGCATACTCGCATGAAGAGCGATGGGACATGCGAATGTGAATCGGAGCGGCAATCAGAAAGGGAATTCAGAAAGAAGATGCTGTTCGCTTTCTGTGCCGTATGCCTTCTTCCTCTTATCGTTGGATGTGCGTGTTTCTATACGTTGGTTGCGATTGCAGCCTTCGTTTTGTCCTCTGGTTGTTGTTGCTGTTGCTGCTGTGGGAAAACATTGAGGAAAAGACCGGATAAGCCGTCGCTTCGTGGCCCCTTGCTCGGATTGTGGGTTGCATCATTTTGGATTATTCTGCCGTGGGCCATTTTAGTCGATAAAAGTGAGCACCACGGCCCTTACAGTTATGAAGTGCATTACCTAACGAATGTGGATTGAGAGGTTTCAAGACAGATAGAAGATAGCATCGTTCCGAGCATGTGTGCCCTATAAACGAAGTTTGATCAATTGTTATTATTGCAAGACATACGCTCGCGAGTGGAGTGGATCAAAGAAAGCCTCCTACAAACCCAAGTGCTAGGCTGAACCTCCTCTACCGCCATCTCGATGCCATAGGGGTGCATATTTGTATGTGTACCCATGAACCAAAATGATGTACATGCCCAATCCCGCAACAAATGCGTTGACAGAGCAGCGTGGCTGGGCACTCGAAAATATTGCAAAACACAAAAGAGCCAAGCAAGTGGACAGGCAACAAGGAGATGGAAGATTCAGAGTTAGAAGAGGGAGGCGATCCATTGGTATGCATGGAAGAAGGTACGGTCGAGGCGACATCAGAAGGAGATGTTGGGAATCTTTCAAATCAGAAGCAAACAACAAGGGATTGTCCCATCTGCTACGAAGCTAAAGTATGCATTCCTTTGGCAAACTGCAACCACTTCTTTTGCGAGGAGTGTTTGAGCTCTCATGTTCGACATTGTATGCGAGATGTGCCGATTTCATGTCCTAAATCGACAGAAACCCCAGCATGCACAAAGTCGATATCCATGGCGGAGATTCAAGAAATGTTGCCCGTCAGGGACTTTTGTGAATACCAGAAGACGGTTCGAATCCACAGTGATCCAACGCTGATCTCTTGTCCCTCTTGTGACGAGCTGACGCTTCCGAATAACGGGAAGAAGAGTAGACTCGTCACTTGTTCCGAGTGTATGCACGAGTTCTGTGATCTTCATGGCAACGCACACGAGCTAACGATGAAGGCTTGCAAGAAAATGTCAACAGCCCAGGACCGGCAGTCCAAACGAACCATCCGGCGACATACCAAGCCATGTTCCACCTGCCGCGCGCCCATTGAGAAGAACGGTGGTTGCAATCACATCAGATGTACAGCTTGCCACACCGTCATGTGCTGGAGATGTGGTACGCATACTCGCATGAAGAGCGATGGGAAATGCAAATGTGAAGCCAAATATGAATTCGCGCTGGGGTGTGGTTTTATATGCGCCATTTCCTTGCTGTGCGTGTGTGCCACTATCTACGCGATGATTGGGATTGCAGTGTTTATCGTGTCTGCCGGTTGTTGCTTCTGTTGCTGCTGCGGGCGACCATTGTCGGAAAGGGCCTATAAGCCGTCACTGCAGGGCCCTGGGCTTGGATTATGGGTTGCATCATTTTGGGTTCTTCTACCATGGGTCATGATACTCGAGGATGGTTTATATGAGTCGACGATTTACACCCGAGAAGTGGACTACGTTTTCAGCCATTAGTTTCATGCACAGCAAGTAGACGTTTGATCACATAATCGCATTCGTGTAGTAGCCGCACTATGCCTATCAAAAACAACATGATGAATCTATTTTAAAAGCAAGATATGCTCTGTTCTCAAACAAAAGTAATAGGACGAAGTCGAGATGCTGTTTGCAACACACAAGTTCGAGCAACACATGCTGCCTCCTCGGCCGCGTGGTTTTTGTATTGCTAGTCGAACCAGAGCACAAAATGATACCGTCTTGTGGTAAGTGCAGAGAGAATCGGTTGTTTGTTTTGCAGCGCTCTCCTCAGTGCCAAATTTCTCTGACCCACTCCGAGGATGGGGAACATGAAACCCTTGCTGAAGCAGATGGTATCTTTGCCTATCAATGCGACGGCGTGGTCGAAGAGTTCCAAACGTGAATGCGATCGATACTTGAGAGTGGAGTTGCTGCCTACTACTCGCCTATATGTTCCGATACAACTATCGGCGTAGCCTCTTTGCCAATCTGTACCACTATACGACCAATCTACTAGCTAGTCCAGAGCTAGCATGGGGTTAACCACAACAAGAGAATGCTGTCTCTTCTTTTAAATACAGGTACAGTAAGAAACTAGCTTGCGACGTGTATGCGGGAACATTTTACTTGGTGGTGGAAGAGTATTGTTAGTAGAATTGCTTGTGTAGAACAAAAACGAAAAAGGACACACGCTCTCGCAGGGTCACTTATTATTTTCCAAGGTCACAAACTCCGCAGTACTTATGTTCACGGAGCATGACAGCTAGCATGACCCCATGGAAAGTAAGAAGTCATTTCAGACGGGCGTCATGATAGGTACTGTAGACCCCTTGGTGGAACTGCCGGTTTCATGCTCGGAATTTACCGGACCACCTAAACTCCCACACCAAACATCATCATCACAAATTGGTAGCCACACACGTCTGCAACAAATCAGGACTCGTGACGTTCGGACTTCCCCTCGGCTTGCTTTGAAGAAGATCGCCTATCCTCTTGGCATGAATGCAATTCAGAAGCACAACGCTGGCCGTTCAAGGAATAGCATGTCGTCAGCGCAGGATGCTGCCTCGTTAGGAGATGACGAAAGGCGGTCCACCTCCATCGCATCACCACTCATGGACATGCAACATCTCTTAGTCGAACTTCGCTCGCATGATGATTGCCCCGACTCCATGCAATCGTCCTCATCTTGCTCTCGAAGCACGACTTCCAGCGGAAGTTCTTTCTTGGCCCCGAATTGCGAGGACCACGGAGGCGTGACGAAGTCGGACTGTTCGCGACACCCTGCTGTTTCTACACGAACATGTACGCCGAAACGAGAAGTTGCTGCTGACAGACATTCAGAGGGGCCATCCAAGTTGTTGGCCGAAGAAAACACGAAGAATCCGTTTGCTGGAGGTTTTTCGCTGGCCACAAATACTGACAGTGACTACAAAACGACTCTAGACAAAGTCCAAGAGGCTTCGCCGTTCAAGAATATCGAATTTCGAAAGAGAGGTTCAAGGAGAGCTATCCGTCGTTCCCCTTCGTCTCGACCAAAAGGAGAGCCTGGTTCGGGCTTCGTACCTTCTTCAAAATTTCCAACAAGGTTTCGATCTCCTGTCACTACGCAGATTCCATCGATTTTCCTTTCTGACTCAGAGAATGAAGGTCTTAGCAGCGAAGAATTGGACATGCCTGAGGACTTTGAACCATCTTGGGTGGAATACTGAACGAGAAGGTGAAACTCGCAATGCTACCGAAGCGCTATGTATATAACTGACAGCGGAAGAGCGCTTTGTTGTAAGAAATAACCAACTGCCCAACCTCCTTCATAAACGAGTATGTAGGATGTTCGCGGGAAGCTTGTAGCGTTGCTCTGTACTTGAGTCTACCCTCAGCCTTCTGTATCTGCGATGAGATCACTCAAGTTGGCACTGATACCATCATAACATAGTCCTTTTTGCTTGTGAGGCGGTACGAGAGTAAAGGCATGCCTCGTAAGTACAGTAGCTGCGCGTCAACTCGGTTCAGCACATTGAGAATATCTAGATTGGCGTGTAAACATATTGGACAGCAGCTGGCTGGCGAGGATGCAACAAACCCCCTGTCTTTTGGGTCGTCAACGTTTTGAAGTGTTGCTAATCTGAGCTCTCTAGGTTGTTCAACCTGGCGTTTCGTCTTCTTGGCTTTCGTGTACTTGTTGATCGGTATTGAGTATGATGAAGAGCATCTCGGCCGCCAACCCTTTTGCGCGATCGGGAAGAGGGGCGCGCGTTAGCTAACGAGACCTAGTATGAGACGTTCGGCTACGTTCAAAGTCGCGTGCATCACATTCACGAGCAACTGGGTGATCGCCAACTTCGTGCCAAAGCCTAGTAGTGGGAGAATCCTTCTTAGGAAAACCGCCTTCCTGATCACGTCGGAGACAGACAATTGCAGACTTTTCGACCCGAAACGTGGCGTAGGCCTGTCGCACAATCGCTTTCCGTATCAACCAGTTAACAGTCACCAGGTAGAAGCTGAGTAGTAGATGTTGCTAGCTGAAATAGTAGGAATGAATCGAATGAATCGAATGATGGCTAAATAGTGGTTACTGGTATGTTTCGTACTGTGGATACTTGTAGCACAGTAATACTGTACACAATAGTCCAGTACAGTACCTGATAGCCACCAACTCATCGCGAAAAGAAGAAAGAACATCTGTCAAATCAGAAGATGATGTTCATCTGCCATCGACGCCATCCTTCATTCCCTACACGTACATCATCTACTCAGTGACTCCGCTATGCTATCTCATAGGCTGCTGTTATCAGTCTTGGCGTTGACCGTTTCACCAATACAGACCTTCACTTCAACCCCCAGCCGATCGCTCAAGGCTCAGAATCATCCAAGGCTACTAACCAGCTGCTTGTCCGCCACTTCGAGAGTCGCGAATGATACAACTGCATCAAAGCCTGCTGCGTCCAAGGTGAAACGACGAAAGTCCACGCCCAAATGGGATCGCATGACGAAGCAACTGAAGCAATATCACAAGAAGCATGGTCACTCGCTAGTATCGGTGGAAGAAAACGCAGAACTCGCCAACTGGTGCAAAACAGTGCGACGCAACTATAGTCATCAAGTCAACGATAAACAATCCTCTGACGGAAGATCTGCCTTGCCCGACTACAAGCTTGAGCTCTTGGAGGAGCTGGGGTTTGTCTGGAATGTGCAGACCTTTATCTGGAACAAATCCTATCAGCAATTGTGTGCTTTTCGAGCGACACATGGACACTGTCATGTACCAGAAGGCCACGCGTTACGCATGTGGGCACACAACCAAAGATGTACTTATCGGAATCTGTTGCAAGGGAGAGCAGCTCCCATGCCCCCAGACCGATTCCAAGCCTTGTCAGCGATTGGATTTTTCGACACATACAGATCTTTGGAGGATCAATGGAAGCGTCGGTACGATGAACTGGTGGACTTTCATCAAGCGTTTGGACACGCCAATGTACCAGAAGACTACAGTGAGAATTATCAGCTGGGTCAGTGGGTCATGAATCAACGGCTGGCCTACAAACGGTATATCGCAGGCCTCCAATCACCTCTGACCAAGGAGAGAATAAGTGCGTTGGAGTCTATCGACTTTCGATGGAACGTGCATTCCTATCAATGGTTCCGTATGCTAGAGCGACTGCGGACCTATGCCGAAACACACGGTGACGTGCGCGTCACTGGCGCGGAACACCACGACGTGAAATTATGGGTGATCCAGCAACGACATGCGTATCAACGCAAGATGCAGGGTAGGCAATCGTCCATGACGGATCAACGGCAGCAAGCACTGGAGAGTATACCTCATTTTGAGTGGAAACTGGCCAAGAAATCAGGTCCTTCCAATAATGACTGGGAAGAGCTGTTTGCTGGTATTCGAGAAAAGGGCATTGCGCCAGGAATGCGACCCAAGCAACATTGGTTTGAAGGACAGTCCTTACTGACAGAAGAGATCAAGGATATTTATACAGACGAAGACTTGCTTGACTTGTGGAATATGGAAGATGACGAAGAAGAGGCTGACGAAGATATATGAGACTGAACTTTGTCAGAATTCACATATTATTAGAAATAGTGCATATCAACTAGATCATTACATTGCTAGAGAGGATCTTTAGTGAGGTATGTTCTACACTGGTAGGTACAATCAGTGCACACTCTAAAACGAGTTAATCAAAACATCATCCCAGTGTACGAAGCTGTAAACCCAGCCGAAGACCAACTGCCGTGCTTTTGGCTTGCAGTGAGACCTCGATTGAAACTGGCCTCGTAGCTCCGATCGAAGCTGTTTGACTCGTTGCTATCCAGGGAAGAGAAGGAAGAGAAGCTTGCGCTTTCATGTGCACCGGGTTGAGGTATAAAGAGCTTTAACACTTCGTCGTTTTCCATAGTGTGTGCCGTGCTGCTGGCCATCGATATGGTAACCGCGTTCGCGATTTCATTCAGTGATGCGCGTGGCAGGGATTCGGTGACGTTGAGAAGGATATCGGAAAACAATTCGTAGTCGAGTTTGCAATTACTCTTGTCTCTCAACTTCAAGAGGGATTCTCGTTGCAGGGGACACAGGTCTTGAGTGACGTGATAGAGATTCTTAACCACGTCTTTGAGATACACAAAGCCCGATTGGGTTTGATCCATGGCATTGAAGAGAAGCATGAGACGTGCTTCCGAAATGGCTTCTTCTAGACGACACCCCGAGTTGCCAGCCACGTAGACCACCGCTTCTTCCACGACAGAGGACCCCTCCACAGCAAACACTATGAATCGTAGCATTAGCTGAACCATGTCGTCAAAGTCACAATCCTTAGAGCTTGCCGCGAGAGCATCAATGACTGACTCAAAGTCTTCTTTTAGCAAATCACCACCTCGACGGGAAGCAAAAATTTCCACCAATTCTTCCGCAGAAGGATAGTCAACACTATGAATTCGAAGCTTTTGTAGCGCTAGATCAAGCGTGGTTACTCCCAATTCATTGCGATGGGAGATATCGACGAGCTCAAACACTAGATCAACTTTCTCTTGTCTCGTCATGTCATCGACGACCTTGAAGAGTCTAGCGTCGTAGCCCAACATTGCTTCTTCTAGTTCCATTTGTTCGCGTGCGGACTGCACAATGTCTGTGATGCTCCTCAAACGTTTGTCAGAATCTACTATAGCGACCAGGGATCCGTGAGCGACGAGAACTGCTCTGTACATGGCCACGGAATGGTGCGCCCATTGCCGTCTCTCTCGAGTTACACCTGCAAGCTTTTTGGAGCGTCGGGGAGATCTTGGAGCCATGGTTATTATCGTTTCTCTTTTTTGTGAGAACAAAGCTGTTGCAGGTCCCTTCCCAAACGTTTCTGGTTGATGAATTATGGTGTCTCCTGCGTTCCCAGGATAAATAATGTAACTATGCCTCCCGCGAGATGCCAAGAAGTCATCGCATCCGAAAACCTTTGAACAGACAGAATCAGAATTGCCGCGCCTGTGCCAACGCAAAAACTGCAGGAACTACTCTATCTTCGTATGTGGTAGAGTTTCACACGTCCAGCACGCACGGGTCACTACGACTTGCCTAATCTGGTACGAAACTTTCTTCCCTGGACCTGGAAGAGTTCCTCAACGTGCCCGCTATGAGAGTCTCGCAGGTCGCGTCAAAGGTCGCGTGGTTATAATGGCAGATCGCTACTGTAACCAAGAAGTCCTGTCTGACATGAGAGAAGTCTGCGTCTACCACCCTACCAATGCAGTCATTTCAAAATGTCCTCTCAAGCTAACTATAACCGGCGGACATACCTCTGTAATCTATCGTCTGTACGGCGTGCGAAACTGCAGGAGTTCGCTATAAGCACAGTACACTGCCTTAGCTCTTTTTCTCGCGCACTAGGATACGAATCAATCGGTGCCATGTAGTGGATCATGCCATCAAACGCGTGCTATCTTTCTAGCGCACTATTTGAGAATAATTTTGTCGGACGGATCCCAACTGTTTGCACGTCATTCGAGAGTATGGCTATTTCTTCAATCAGTTGGCACATGGAACCAAGAGCTGGAACATGTGCAGCTTCACAAGTTGATGCTACTACGCATCCAAGAGGGTGCTATCTTAGAGCCGTCCCTTCTTAGACCGCCACCACGAATGGGCCCATTTGCGCATAGCAAAGACGTGGGGATTGGGACAGAATTTGTTGATAAACGAGCCACTAACCCAGCGCCTACTCGAGCTCCTTTTAACAGATTTGTTGGAAAACTTGCAAGAGTATTGGCAAATTCCTGATGTCGACGTTTCACGACCAGGGTGGAAAATGTTGACTTGCTGCTAGCAATCGTGCCGGCAACAACCAGGCAGGCACCAGATAACAACATTTGTGTGGTGGTTGAATGAGAGTGTCATATCGTGAACAGGGCGCAAAAGGTTGCCTTGCCGTTTAGCAATAGTACAAGTAATGTACTGGAAACAACCAGGCAGGCGCCAGGTACTCAACAATTATGTGGTGAGTGAGAGTGCCGATCGTCATTGTTCTATCGTCGAGAACAGCGTTCTTGCCTGGTTGCAAGGAGCCACTGCCTTGCCTGGTTAAAACTGGTTAACTGGTAACTCCTCAGCGCACCGATAGTTCAGTTTTGGTGTGCTGTCCCTCCGTACGAAAAGCGCTAAGGGGTATGAAAAAAACAAAGGCGCAGATAATATTCAATTTTCGATTTCGATTTTTGATCTTTCATTTTTGTTTGAGATCACACCAGTCCAACTCATCTCATTGAAGACTACTTCGCTAAACTCATTGCAGCTGTCACACCTCTTGTTACTTACATAATATGCCACTGATTGCCTTGTTTGGAGCGACAGGAAGGACGGGTCAGGAGTTTATCCAGGTCGCTACAA
>JAVCKV010274779.1:0-39244 GCA_032274145.1 Herpochondria borealis
CGCATCTTGGACATGTATTAGCTGGCGATCCTGTTTACGGTGGTCGTCCTCGTCCACCTAAAAACTCAACTGAAGCTTTATTAATGAAATTAAGAAGCTTTAAACGTCAAGCCATACATGCTGCGATGTTGTCTTTATTTCACCCTATTACAGGTGAAGAAATGACTTGGCATGCTGATTTACCTGAAGATTTTGTCGAATTAATAGAATTACTGCAAGAAGACAAATGTTGAAATAAAGACAAATTTTGTTATCATCCACCACAAAGAGGCTGCCGAGTAGAAAAGATGACATCAGCCTCTGAGGTTTCATGAAAATAGCATTTCATCAGCTTTAAAATCAGAAACCGAACATAATTTATTTCTTCGCTGTGCCCTGTTTACACTCACATCTGAAATGAACTCAATTACAAGTAAATTCAATATCAAATATATATTACCGGTATGCTTACCTTTTATCTAGCAAAAAGTTGTAGTCTAATTCACTTTTTATTGTCAGCAGGGTCCACTTGGATTTTGTACTGGAACCCGGAAGGACGACTGTCACGGCCGACATGTTTATAGGTGTCAATCCCAGCTACACGAATCCTTCACAAGAAGAAAACGAAACCAAACCAAACTGATCTGTCAAGAAAGAAGGTGCCCTCTCTCTATCACTTATATTATAAAGCAGTCTACGAGTACGAGTACGAGTAGTCAGAGACCAGATCAAAGATCGTAAATAGAGTTACTGAGTAATTAAAAACGAACATGAAGTACAGCATCAGCATCGTCGGCACAATGGCTGCTCTCTTGGCCTGTTCATTTGCAGGATCATCAAATGCATGGAGTACAGGCACACTCCAAACCAAACGATCCGTAATGACAATGAAGAGGGGAAGAGGAAGTCTTGGAGAGATCAAAGATAGTGGCGGAGTTGGAGCTAGCAAGGGAAGTGGTGCGACTGGTGGCGGAGGCGGAGGCCCCACTGGAAAGTGGATGCCAATCCAAGGCCGAACGTCCGGTATCAAAGATTTCAATCTCCAAGACGGAAAAGTGATCCTCGTCGACACGATGGCTCCACCGATCACAAACAGTGCTACCAACCCCAATGGATCCGTGTCTGTCGTCAAGTATGGTCCATCCATCTACTGCACCAGCGTAGGATGTGCATCATGTCAAATCCCTCTCAACAAGGCAACTGTTTTAGAACCAAACGAGGACACGGGGGGCAAGGACCCACGTCTGTCCTGTTCCTTTTGCCGTGCCACGTACAATCTCCGCACGGGAACGCGTGTTGCAACAGCGGATGGTGGAGGTCTTATGAGCGGTATGGTCAAGAACCTCTTTTCTGCGACAGAAGAGACGCCATTGCCAATCTATGCTTTGGGCGAAAAGAATGGACAGGTACTAATCAATCTTGGTGCTGCTGCTAATTTGGACTGAAGTGAACAACTAACTTATAGACATACATGAGAGAGCTCACGTTGCTGCTACGTACAGCATCCATACCTGTCCACTAGAAATCGCATTGTAAATCGAACGGATGTGTGATTCGGTTGAAAATAGATTATAATATTGAAGCAACCCTTGCACACGTGATCTACTATATAGCCTGAGTTGGCTGGTTAATGATGTACAATAGCTGTGGCTGCAAGCGAGAGGTAAGTACAGTGTATGGCATACACCATTGTTGATGTACATGGATGTACATGTAGTTTTGTCTGTGGTGGTGACACGGTCAGACGCCTTTGTTAGTTCGCATACGTGGTGGCGGCAGCTCATCGTGGGACTAACAACTCACTTCACTTGGCACACTTTTGTTCCTGATGACGACGTTTACGTTTACCGTACGTTACATGTACATGTACGAGTACTTCGTATGCTGTGCACCAGATCATCAGCAAGAAAGTCAGCAGTCACACGACACCGCAGCCCTTGCAACTACAGATACAACTAACTGCACCTGTTCACATACATCTCCATCGTCGCCATACACGTACTACACTCTTCAATAATGAAATCTCAATCTCCAACTGTCGTGTTCCTGCTTGTATGCTTGTCACTGTGTGGCTTGATTGCCGAAACAAGTGCGTTCGTTGCTCCAAATCCAGCACGCAGTACCGCTTCTGTGTCAACTCTTCCAATGGCAAAAGGCTTTGGTGACAAACCAAAGCCAAAGCCTAAGGTTTCTGAAGGCCAGCAGACACGCAATGCCGCTTCCAGCAAGTACGATGAGATTTCTGCCCAGGGTGGTCAAGAGTACAACATCTTTGTACGACAGTTTGGATCTGACGACGGCTCTTGGTTGCCTTGCGGTGCTATCTGCGTTCCTCGTGGAGAGCAGGTGTCCAATGCCATCTTTGCCAACGAATCTCCCCTAAAGTCAGCGATTGTGCGCATGTACCCAAAGTTGGTGGGCTTTGAGGGAGAAATGGAATTCGGATCAAACCTAAAGATCTATCCTGATGATCCTGTCGAGGTTGCTGCCAAAGGCGGTCAACGATCAGAGGGAATGAGCGTTGGAAACTGGATCAACAATTTGTTGTCGCCAATTGATGCGTCCAGTGTGCAGCAGCCCCCACCCACCAACTAAGTACTGTGAACTTACAGTACATGTATGCGAGTTTATGCGGGTTTGCAGAATTGATAGCTTATAAGCATATAATATATTATAAAATATCTACGAGTAGTTGGCTACATGTTCAAAGAGTAATATTACACAATACACGTACATGTACACGGGTAGTACTAGTATGGGGTCAAGAAGACGAACTCAGCAGTGATCTCCGTTTCAGTTTGAATGGGACCTCAGCTTCGGGATCTACCAAGACCTCCAGCGGATCCGCAATGCCGCCCTTATCCACCACCACTCGTAGGAAGTTATCCGCGTGTTCGATCGGATTGTCCGCCACAAAATGATGCTTTTCGCCTTGAATGTAGATCATGGGTGTATCAGGACTTGAGTCCACCAAGGATACAATGGCACGCCGCACTGCATGGTATTTGGGATGGGATGGAAATGTGTGTGCGAACATTACAACTGCCTTGGCCTGTTTCACGCTTTCTTCGTGCGCCTGTAACCAGGCAACGGTATCATTTACAACATTGTGCAGCCAAGGATCTTCTTCGAACGATGCGTGAATGATATGCAAGCCAATCACAAAGACATTGTTGTGCTCCAGGGCGAAATTCTCGGGTCGCTCTTCTTGACGAAAGACGTCGAACGGTTTGCTCCATCTATCCTCGAAATTTTGAAACGTTGATTTCCAAATTTCATAAGCTGCATTACTGTCGGCACATTCAACAACGTCATTGTCCCCTATCGTGATTAACACCGGTACCAAGGATTCTGACATGATGTTTCGAAAGTAGGTGTACGAATTTTCCACACATGTCGATGAACGCTTCTTCAGGTCCCCCACGTGCATTGCAAAATCAGCGTACGGATTCAAGGCTCCTATTTGGGAGGGAAGTGCCCTCCATTCGCGAGGGAGATAGGGAACATCGCCCAAGGCGTAAAAGTGGAGTGATCGTTTCGTTTGTCGCAATGTGCGGTGTTGAGCAAAATCTTGACTAGAATCATCTTTGACAAGTTCAAATAGATGATCATTGTGATGATCTCCAATCACTACGTGTACGTGTACTGTAGAAATTACGCATATCAATAGAAAAGGAAAGGTTTTAAGACTCATCATGGTGGTGAATTGCAATGGGCGGGAGGAAGTTTCGAGTGTGGTGCACATTGGATTATTCAGATATCGGCAGGCATGATACAGCCACAATGAATTTCAAACTAAAATGTGAGGAAAATTGTTGGTGCGCGATCCTGGGTTCGCAAGTATCCGTTGAGCTACTGTAATACTCGATTTACATCATTCTACGTATCTGGCACCGGCGTCCTGATACGGTACGTTCGGTTGAAAGAAAGACATTTCCTTCCTTGTCACAAATGTCAATGACTGCCAATTTCGAAAAGCTAGTAAAATTCTGTCGTACAGTATCCTTTACAGTGTAGTATTGCCACTATGAGTATGACTATGAACACTGGACTATGACGATGAAAGAGTCTAGAGATTTCAGTGCCCCCCGACAATGACCGCTATGCCACCGAAAAAGTGAGATCGCGAAGTTTGATCATGATGTTGTTACAATGTACTGAAGCACTCTGGAGTAGATGATACGCGTAGAGCATACATGTACTGTAGATCAGATCAACATCGACATCAAGCAACTCAAACTCACTGTGCTTTCGTTTTTGCATTTTCTCGCTTCACCTGTTAGATAATCGGCTTTCTGAGTCCGCTGCAAGCCTTACCTTCCTCATGACAGAAGTAAACCCGAACGAGCCGAACGAGCCTCCAGAAGCATTCCCTTTGTTATGGTGGCAATATCCACTGGAATATATCACTTTGCTGCAACGCAATCCAAGGTATCGACTGTATCTGTTAAGTCATGCTTGTCAGCACATGGGGGATTGGTACATCCGAATTGCTTCCTTGCTTGCGTTGGATAGATTAGCCCCAGATTCTGCCACTGCAATTTCGGTTCTCGTGATTGTCAAAGCGGTGCCTCACGCGGTACTGCCCCACCTGGGAGGAGCACTCGCTGATTCTATCGACAGACGCAAAGTCATGATTGCCCTGGATGTGCTGGGAGCACTTGTCACGCTTGGGTTCGTCATTGCGATTCAAACCAATTCGTTGCCTGGATTCTACGTTGTGGTGGCTCTAAGAGCTACTGTCCATTCACTCTATGAACCATCCACAAAGTCTATAGTCCCCATGATTGTTTCAGACCATCACGATCTGAAACGGGCAATGACTGTGAATGGAATCGTTTGGGCTTTCATGGTCGTGATTGGAGGCATTGTTGCAGGCCGGACTTCGGCTTACTTGGGTGTCCAAGCTTGCTTTGCCTTTGACAGTTTCACTTTTGTGCTCAGTGCTTTCGTCTTGCTATTCTTAAGAGGCAACTATACAGTTCGCAACGAAGGTCCCACTTTGACGCAAGATTCTAGCAATATTAATACACACCACACGACTGTGCGGGGCCAACTGCTCAGATTATTTCGCCCTGTTGTCGCCTTCTTACAAATGACAAAGGCTGTTATTGTCTACCTATACAAGAGTGGCTTTGGACTGGTGGTCTTTCTAAAATCATGCGGGAGTCTCATCTGGGGTCCTTCCGACGTTCTCAATGTCGAGTTTGCTCATGTGCCAAACGACGAAGATGCCACCAGCGAGCGCTTGGGATTGCTATTTTCATGTATCGGCCTAGGGTGTCTGCTCGGACCCATGTGCGCCAATGCCGTTACGGAACGACCAGTATCGATGCAGCTCGTGTGTGTTGGGGCCATGGTTATTATGATGTGTGGCTGGATCGGAATCTCTCAGACCACGCAGAACTTTGCCGCCGTTTGTGTTTTTACCTCGATACGCGCTTTTGGCTCGAGCATCGTGTGGATCAACTCTTCTCTCCTTTTGCAGAGACTATCAGTGCCAGAAATGTTGGGCCGAGTCTTGGCGCTTGAATTTGCGTCTTGCATGTTTTTTGATGCGGTCATTGCGACCCTCACTGGCAGGTTGCTAGATACTGGCATTGCAAGTAAGCATGACATTGCAAGTTTCGCAGCCGGTATGGCGGGTACTATGTGCTTCTTTTGGTCTGTCTATCACATGTTTGGAAAGGGTGCCGCACGAAAGAAATTCAATCAACCCCTGGAGGTGCCGGGGTCGGAGAAGGTGGCACAAGTTGTGTTCGCCTAAACTTATTGTGCGCACCAATCTTGTGATCGACATCAGCGTGGCAGCACCAACTCGGAGCCTCTTTGGGAGTTGTCTCGGTAAAAGGATAGTATGCATATTGTGTGATTTTGCACACAACTTTGGATTACGGGCAACCACAAGCAGCACCAACAATCATGCCAACCTTTTCCTTACGTACGCTTGTCCTTGGTCAGCTCCTTGTCGTTGGTGGTAGATTGGTTTCAGCCAGCTACTCAAATCAACACAACAAGCCTGACTCTGAACAGCCAGGTCCTGGTCGATATCTCGTGGAGGCATCTGCTCGTGAAATTGTCAAGTTTTATGCCTTTGGCGACGCTCCCCACGGTGATCGTGAGCGGCAGCGATTCCCAGCACAGCTCCAACGCATGGAATCGCGTCCTGATTTTCTGGTTCACTTGGGTGATTTTCATGAAAGGCAAAAGAACTGTGATTTGTCCCAGATTGATAATGCTGCCGATTCCTTGGTACAACAGTCGACACTCCCAGTCTTTGCTGTTCCTGGCGACTCTGACTGGTACAATTGTAACGATCAAGAGTCGGCCTGGGAGAAGTGGTCCACTCGATTTCTCCGCTTTGAAGATAACTGGAACCATCAGTTCCAAGTTCGCCACCAAGCGAGCCGTATCGAGAACTGGTCGTTTAAGCACAAGGGTGTCCTCTTTGTCTCTTTCCATATCCTTGCTTCTTCAGTCCGGGACTGGGATGTATGGAATCAAAAAGTGCATGATGATGTGCTGTGGCTCGAAAGCGAACTCGTCTCAAACGCCTTCCAAGACTCTATTGGTGCCATTGTTCTTATGGCGCACGCTCAACCACACACCCGTCGTTATCGAGAGTTTTACGACTCTCTCATGCATCTTGCCTCGCGCATCGAAAAACCTATGTTGTATTTGCATGGCAGCGATGATGAATTTAACGTGGCCAAGGACTTCCCCAGTGAAAACATCCTCCGCGTGAGTGTGGCTCGGGGTGGAGATGAAGACCCAATGGAGATCGTCGTAGATCCAAGTGGCCCCGTGCCATTCACGTTCAAGCGCCACGCGTTACCATAGGGGAGAGGTACCATACCATAGGCGAGAGGATCGCTCGTTGCCTTATCTTTAAAACAATAGACAATTCCATCGTCATTCTAGAGAGTATCTCTCCTAGCTCTCTTGAGAGAGAGTGGATACAAGGTCTCTTGCTACTCTATATAGCTTCCCAGCCGTTTTGCATGGAGGGCAAGTGCGAAGACTATCTGCCCGCGCGGCTGTAGAAATATACATGCCTCGCGGCACGAGTCCTTTCTTACAGTACATGTATGGCATATCATGTAATTTCCACCTTTGACGTACTGGCCCGACTATGGAACAGTAAGGAACGCGGAATTTGCTGTTGAATTTTGGCTGGTTGTGCTACTTGTGAAGTGACGTGTAGAGTCCCCATCGACATCTCCAGCCGCCTCATACTGTACGTACGTATACAACCTGTTTAATCTTTCTGAAATGGTCCTCTACATGGGAGTCTACACGCAGTACGCAGTAGGTACTCCGTGCATAAATGAATACCGCTCATTTTATAATATAAATCATACAAGTATATATATTCATTTGAGCTTTGGGCACATGTCCACGAGAACAATCCTGGTCGAATAATTGAAGATGACGCCATGCGACATCTGTGATGTCTGTGGAGTTCATCTCGTTTAGGGGCTGTAAACGCTTGAGGGCAATTCCGAATCACGAAAGCAGGCGCACACATCACACTTCGAAAGATGAATCAGCTGTTGTTCAGTTTTCAGATCTCTCTAGAGAAGCTATAGACTGGAGACGAAGGTGACTTTATCGATACGTGTAGCTCACATCTGCACCCTCATTGTACTGTAGATTCTTGGAAAGAGTAGACGTGAGACTTGAGACTTGAGACGTGATGCGTGGGCGGAGGCAGAACAAGCCAGTATCCATACATCATGAAAATGGTTTAGGTGTACGCGTACCGGTAGGCGCATCTTTAGCTGGAGAGATTGATTCCATCACTGCGTCTGCAATGAACGACGCAGTTAGCGAGATCACAACTCCCAGCGTTTACGGCGACATTTCTAGTGGGCCCTCCTCGCTTTCGGGGGCTTCTTCTCCTCTCTTTGTTTCAAACGACCCGATTGTGGGGCGACAAGACGAGCAAGACCTTCTTCTCCAATCGTATCAAAGAGTGACAATGGACGAGGGGGCTTCAGAAGTAATATTGATACACGGATCATCTGGAACTGGGAAAACTGTTCTGGCGCAAAGTTTACGAGAGCTTTTGTCTGATTCTGAGACTTCTGAACATGTTTCGACCGAAGCACTGAGCTCAGAGGGATGCGAGGGGTGCGAGGGCTCCTCAACTCGAGAGACTCTGATGCAACGAGATCTTTGCTTTGTCGAAGGAAAATTTGATCAATTGATACAATCAAACCCGTACTACGCCATATCTATCGCTCTTTCAGATCTTGTTGAAAGAATGGTACATGACGCTGCCGTAGATGTTCACCACATCAAGGAGACTCTGTCTTCTAAGCTTGCACCCGAAGAATTTCTAATGCTGTCCTTGCTGATACCAAACGCGGACTTGCTGGTTGGAGAAACCGCATCACCAATGAATGTTCAACCATATCATGCTAACCAGTACACGTTCTCGAATCTCAAGAAACTTTGCAAGTTTTTCTTGCAGACGATGGTATCGAAATCGTACCCTGTGATTCTCTTCCTTGATGATATTCAGTGGGCTTCGGTGGAAGCAATTGATATCATCCAATCGATAGCGTTTGACAAAAGCATTCACGGTCTGCTGCTTATTGCTTCATATCGACAAGAGGAAGCTGGTGTAACTGCCTCGCCCCTAAGCGCTTTCCTCACTAGCTTTGGTATCTCTGATGAAACACCTAGAGTCACTGACATCGAACTGGGAAATCTGAACGTGGAGGATATGAACCAATTGGTTCATTTGATGACAGGAGTTGCAAAGGATGTCGACACACGCCCTCTGAACGAGGTTGTCCTTACCAAGACCCACGGAAACCCCTTCCATACTGTCCAGTACTTTCGAATGCTGTTGGAGAATGGAATGTTAGTCATGGACAATACCAAGCGCCAAGTTTCGTGGGATTTAAACCAGATTCAAGCTGAGACGAACGTGAGCAGCAATGTCGTTGCCATCATGTGCAGCCGAATAGAACGTTTAGATCCTGATACTCAGCACATGTTGCAGCTTGCCGCGTGCCTTGGATTCAGATTTGATGCCCAAATACTCACTCGAATTGCCGTCACCGAACCGTCCATCACCACTACTGAACGCCCTAGCAAAGACGGCGTAGAAAGTTCGGAGCAACTGTTGGACCAGTGCGCCTTGAAATTGAAAACGGCTCTTAAAGTTGCCCGGAAGCAACATCTAGTGGAAAATGCAGACAGAACCAAAGGGAAAGGTGTTGTCGTGAAATTTTCGCATGATCGAGTGAGAGAATCACTGCTCAGTCTGATTCCAGACGAGGAAAAGCTCCTGATCCACCTGCGCATAGGAAAATGCTTGAATGGCCTTTACGAACAGTCCGAATCTGTTGACTCGTTACTTTTCCTCGCTGTCAGCCAGTACAATCGCGCAGCAGACATTATCGACGACCAAATCTATCTATGCCGACTCAATCGTACGGCAGGTCAGCGGGCCCTCGCGAACTGTTCGTTCAATCAAGCCGCGTCGTACCTTCGAAACTCGGTGAATCTTGTGCGGGACGCCGGCCTTTGGAAAGACCACTACTACCTCGCACTTGATGTGTGCTCGCTGTCTGCAGAGTATGAGAGCTATGCTGGGCGCTTTAAGCAATCAGGCAGGATGATTGATTACGTGCTTGAGCAAGCTCGATCGCCAGATGACAAATTGCGTGTCCTTTATACACGGATAGAGTCATTGTCAAACCAAGGCGAAATTGATGAAGCCATCAATCTTGCTGTCGATGTCTTGAATACGTTGGGTCAGAATATACGCCGCGTCCCACGGAAATCGGACATCATCAAAGAAATCATCTCAGTATCTTGGAAAGTTCGAGGAATGGACGACGCGGCCCTTCTTGCACTTGATTCAATGCGTGACAAGAAGGTACTTGGGGTGATGAGGCTATTTCGTCTGCTATTCGCTTTGACTTTTCTAACGCTCGAAAAGGAACTACTCATACTGTTGTGCCTACGCGCAATGTCATTAACGCTCTCGTACGGGCTTTGTGGAGCGTCTGCTACCGCCATTGCCGCGCATGCTTTGGTGCTGATGAGCTTGGGGAACTTTGATGGGAGCCACCGATTTGCAAAACTCTCCTTGGTTGTATTGGATAGGCACGGCGACAGGAACAACGATGCGATGACACTTTTCATGGTCTCGAGTTTCATTTTCAACTGGTTTCAGCCAATGAGAAGCCTTGTATCACATTTTGATCGTGCTATGGATAGCGCTACAGCTAGTGGTGAACCATGGGCTGCAATTGGATTGTGGTACGGCAAAATTCAGCTGCAGTTCGTATCAGGGACCCCTCTAGACCACATCGAACTCGACGCCATGGCATTGCTGAAAGTCCTTAACGACGGTTCAAACAGGGACATGATGCTGGTTTGCAAACCTCTTTTGCAAACACTCGCCAATCTTCGGATACACGGCCAAGATCCCACGATGCTGAACGGTAAATTCATGAAAGAACAAGAGTTCAAAGCTGGCTGCCTCGAGAAGAAGAACGAGCTTGCATTGATGGCGATGATTGGCTGTAAGATGTTATTGGCAGTGCTTTTCGAGGAATGGTCAGTTGTTATCGACGTTTTCAAGCCCATAAAAAAACAAATGAAGGAATCAGAGTCCCATTTTGGTTCGCTTTCTACAATGACATATCTGGGCATCGCATATGCCAAGATGGCACAAAGCAGCAAGCTGCGCGTCTTTCACCTTTCCAAGGCTCGGAAGATTCTACGATTCCTAAAGACGAATGGAAAGCAGGGCTCAGAAGACGTGATTGCTCATGGGAAGTTACTCGAGGCAGAGTTGACCTGTTGTAAGACGAAATCCGTCGACAGGATACGAAACGCGTTTGATGCGGCTGCAGCTGCGTTTCATGAGGTTCAGTATGTGCACACTGAAGCTTTCGCCTGTGAACGTGCCGGAAAGATTCTCTTGGAATTGAACGAGACGGCAGCTGCCCGAAGCTATCTCGAACGCGCCAGGGACCTCTATATTGAGTGGAACGCTCCTTGCAAGGTCGAGCATATTCAACTGACATTGGACGCAACCTGACTTTTCAACTTACTATGATGCGCAGACGGGAACTATGCAGGGAACAGTGGTCCGACAAAACAATTTAGAAACCTGTACAATTCATCTCCACGCGATGTGAGCCTACGTATTTTGAAGTGAATTGTCTTTTAGAGCTCCTTTCTTACGCATGCGTACTTTAGGCGGTTGATCCACGTTTGGTTGGACAATGACCGCGATCCCCAATCCCAATCGACACAAACACGAGTTCACTCTCTAGCATAGAAACACAGGCGAGCCTCCCGTTCTGCTAAGCAGTCGTTTACCGGAGTCTGCAAAAAGAGAAGTGCATGCACATACCCATAATACCTAGCTTGATTGTCTTGTCTCAAAGAAGGCATTCATTCGGTTCGTTTCCTATTGCAAGCCTTGCCGTTGAACAAGCTCGACCACAAGCTGTGCATTGTCTTGCACCGAATTCATCCCCGGCAATACGGTGTGCTCGAAATTGACGGGAGCAAAATTCCATTCACTTGACTTTTCTTCCATCTTCAGTGCTACTTTCATGTTTGCTTCTCGTTCATCGGGTGGTGGTGCTGCTGCTTGTTGTGGCGCTCCCTTGTAAAAGTGATCTTGACGCTGTTGGATTCGTCGTGCGGCTTC
Source organism: Herpochondria borealis (assembly GCA_032274145.1). NCBI lineage: Eukaryota > Rhodophyta > Florideophyceae > Ceramiales > Ceramiaceae > Herpochondria > Herpochondria borealis. The sequence goes on from JAVCKV010274779.1 coordinate 11,669, forward strand.
CTCGTCCGTTGTATCCACCAAGGCCCACTTGGCGTGAGGAAAGTGTTGTCGAAAGGCATCGCGCAAATCCGTATTGACAAAACTAAAGGAAACCAGCACAGACAGCGCATTTTCAATAACATTCGATTTGTCTTCCATTTGGCAAATCTGGTTGTCCACATAATTGCAAGCATCGTTGGCAAAGGCTTGTCGTTCATCCAGGGTGGGGTAAATTCCCTTGTTGAAATTGTCTCGCATCCATTGAGGTACACACACATCCAAATCCAGTGCGAGACAATCAGGTAGCTGATCGGCTGCTAGATTGGCAACAGTGGTTTTGCTATACATAAAGGAACAGTGGTAGTTGAGGGATACTGATGAGGAAGTCATGTGAAGCACTAACATGAGCTACGCGTGATGCATCTAGGATCTAGGATACATAGCATGTCGCATGTCCAATGTGCATGCGGTGGTAGTTGGGGTACATGTACAGCTCGTAATTGAAGAGTATGTACAAGTAGTCTGCACCAATAGTGTTACGTACCCTGCGCCAGGTCTTCCAAAGACCACAATCATTGCGTTGGATGCAAGCGAACCTTCATCTTCTTCAGTCGGATGGCAGTGCCTACTAGTACATGTATCGGCAATGCCACTGTAACTCATTGTTTTTTGACGGGTACATTCACCTGCACGAGTTCGAGTGCAGGTTGGCGAGATCGAAAAACCGATGCAATACGAAGGCGATGCAAGCAACAAAAGCAATACAGCTGCCCACACACGTACAACTACCGGTACGTGTACTTGTATTGCAACACTCATGGTTGCTTTGTCTCTGTTGCGATTCGAGTTCGAGAGGGTGGGGATTTAGTTTGGTCGACAGTATAATGTAACGTCTGTAACGTCTGCGCAACTAAAAATAAGTGGCGCAGTGGTTAAACAGACGTTGTAAACAATACTCTAGTACCCCATCGCGACACAATTCCAACATCGAACCGAAATTGACGATGGCCTTTATGAACAAGAGAGCTGATGCAGTACGTGAACGTGTAGGTGTAAACGTACACGAACCGAGAAGGAAGGAGAAGAAGAAGAAGAAGACAGCCGTTGTCATGTTCATGGCAATAATGACGCTGGGAGTGCTCATGTTTGTTAATCTTCTTCACGTTTCCAATACGAGTATCCATATGAATATGAATATGGATACGCGCGACCTTGACCATCATGCGAATGCTAATGACAATGCTGATGCTAATTCTGTGATAGCAGCGGAACTCAAGACGTTTCATCGATCTGGATCGAAACACCAGCTGCGACCAGAGCCAAAACCGGTTCAAGTGGAAGTGGAAGTGGAAACGGAGATGATCACACACCCCAAGGCTGATGCGCATGTAAGCGAGACAACAGTCAAACCAGCGCCTGCAACCCAGCACCACGTCAATGCCAAGGAGGCTGACACGGAAGAATCACGCAAGGTCCTTTCCTCCAACAACAATATCGTCATTCCTAACGGAGAATCCAGACTTATTCAGCGCCTGCGCCTGTACAATAACTCAAACTCAATGCGTGATCCTATTCAAAATCCCTCCAATCAAAGCCAGAAACTTCCCCTGACTCCTCTAGTTGAATACGTGGGGGTTCTGCTGGATGCTGGTCGTCAATACTATCCCGTACAATGGATATACAATCTCATTGACTACCTGCATCTGCTGGGTTTCAACCTCTTGCATTTCCGTCTCACAGACGACCAGGCTTTCAACATGCGTCTTGATTGTCGTCCAGAACTCGCACAACCAACTGTGGGCAGCAATGGCCTTGTCTACACGCCAACCGAACTCCGTGCGCTGGTTCAGTACGCACAATCCAAGAATATCGTCATCATGCCGGAAGTTAACGTACCAGGCCACGCAGGTGGCTTTGCTGGATACATCCCCAATTTGGTGGTGCCGTGTGCTCCCTTTATTTGTTCCAATGGCTACGGGTTGCCACTCAACTCGAGTCATCCGGAACTGATGCCAATTCTTCGTGACGTGATGCGAGAAGTCAAAGATATCTTCTCCACGACGCCCTTTTTTCACCTTGGAGGAGACGAACTGGAAATGTCACGACGCTGCTTTACTGATCTAGGTTTGGAGATGTTTGACTACAATCAGTTTGAAGTGGATCTAGGGAAGATGCTGAGAGATTTGGGGATTGATGAGGACCAAGTGGTTCGTTGGGAAATGACAGGACAAGATCGCCAATCGAAAGTGGAGACACGAGTCAAAGGAATTGATCACTACTGGTATTCAAGAGACTATCAAGATCTAGTCACGACGCCGCCACCGCGAGTCTTCTGTTCACACGGCCTCTACTTTGATTCGAATCAACAGGAAGACAACGTGGTGGTGCACGAATATACAAGAACAATCGTGCAGTCTAAACGCAAACCCATTGCAATCATTGCAGGGGCGTTTGAATTGGGGGTCCAGTATTGGATGGATCGCAACGTGCCTGGAAGACTACTAGCCGTTGCCATGGGTGCTTCCGGCGAACAGTACTCCAACAACTCCCACTTTAAAACTCACTACCAGCAATACTGTCAGATGCTCGATTTACCCCAAGCCATGTGCCAGAAGAATGGTGCGCCTTTAAGAGACGAGAGATCCTACAAAATGGACTGGGGACAGGGTTGGAAGAAGTGGAAAAGTTCGATTTGTGACCGCTTGGCTCTGACTGAAGCCGTCAGCAAGATGGCACTCCCTACTGCTCGACTTCTTATGCATCGAAAGGAGTCGAACGACATATTCTGGGACAACTTCTTCAAAGAGCCCGACCTCACCAATGCGTTTGGGAAACCGTCGGATATAGTCAACTCTTATAAAGAGATACATTTGCCAAAGGGACTGGAAAGGATCGCGAACCACAAGGTTAAACATACAGGAATCAGCCTTAACCTTGGCGAAAATCCGTCACCAAGAATCCAAGGCAACAAAATCAAGCACCTCACGGCCATCTTTGATTATCTCAGAATATTGGGATTCAACACAATCCAATTGCGAATCATGTCAAACTTCGAGTTTGCCCTGAAACTCGATAAGCACAGTCAGGTTGAATATCAAGTCATGTCCCCTTACGACATGCCCTCCATAAAGCTTCTGGTTGACCACGCTGCCGCAATTGGCCTGTCAGTTATGCCTGAGCTTTCCGTAATCCACCGAGCAGGCGGCCTGGTTAATGCTGCACCCATGGCCGCTTGTCCACAGAACTTCTGCGAGCAAGGCGGAAGCTTGACGATTGACACAAGAAAGGGTGATATTGTGCCGATCACCTCGTCCATCCTTCGAGAACTGAGGACAGTATTTTCCAGCCCGTTTCTCCACCTAGGCTACGACGAGAGGAATGAGAGCATGGCTTGTATGAGCGAAGCTGGCATCGACCCTAGCTTTGACCACTTTGAACAGAAGTTCGAGATTATGCTCGAAGAGGATGGGATTCCGCTTGATAAGGTGCTGCGATGGGAGAATGAGGAACGAAAGTCTTACACAAGCCGTGCTGGAAACATAACGCACTTTCGAGTGAGTATGCCATCCAAAGAGTCAGGTAACGATTTCTTCCTTTCCACCGGTCTCCACCTAGATGATGCGTTCTCAAAGCTCACAGATGCTTGGGATATCTACGAACACGTTCAAGAGATGACAAGCTACAAGCCGTTGGGTATCATAGCACCCTTACTCACGTTGAGAGACTCGATACTAGAGTACCTTAATGTTCGCCAGCGTTTGTTGGCTGTGGCAATTGGCTTGTCAGTGGACGACTTGGACAAACCGGAGTTTCGACAGCTATTTCAGGATTTGTGCAAGGCTACTAACAACACGCAGTGCGAAGAATTTGGAGTGTTACGAGACGCAGAAGCAGCCTCAAGGGAGATGTCCCATGAGGCGGTGGTGCTACGAGGAAATGTGTGCCGTAATCTACTCCACAACGACACCGTGGCAAGGCCGAGAGAAGGGGTCTTGGTGGAAGTCGGCACAGATACTGACGCCATGGCAGGAAAATTGTACACCTACATGGACGACTTCGTTCAGTTGGGCGTAGTTCTTGTTTCACAGACAATGCCAAATGCTACGTCGAAGAGAACCGTGGTGACTAGCTTTGCCAACAAAACCGTGGCCCGTCTTGTCAAAGAAACGGGATGATCACAGTGGGGTGTGGACAGCTGCAAAAGGAAGTGAGGGAAAAGATCGCCTACATCCATGCGAAGTGGTGGTCTATAGATGATAGATCAGGTACAATCTGTTGTTTGTTTGTCTCTATAGCTTTCGAGCTTTGAGGATGAACTCATCGTCTCTCCTCTTTTACTTTGAATTTGCAATCAAAGAAGTATTGGCAGCTGAGTAGTATTGTTTCTCCTGTCTACATAGTCGCAACAAGATGCAGTCATTTGATCGTGCTTTTTTAAATGGATCGGCCTGCACTAGTGTCTATGCATAGAGTACGCACTGACTGGATGGGCAACGAGATAGTAAACGCCAAATCGGGCACGCAGGTGCATTGCTTTTCTAAATGGATCGGCCTTCACTAGTGTCTATGCATAGAGAGTACGCACTGAGTGGATGGGCAACGAGATAGTAACCGCCAAATCGGGCACGCAGGTGCATTGCTAAGCTTGCCGCTGTCGAAGGAAAGGAATGGTTCACGCGTTTTCGCGTTGACACTCCCAACTAGAGTAGAGAGTTGGTAGAATTTGGCAAAATCATCTGGAACCATTTCCCTCGAGCTTTTCCAGCTCTTCTCTGGCAAAACTTGCAGCCGGGTCATACTTGAGCACTTGTCGATACTGCTCCGCAGCCTCGACATTTCGTCCCAGGTGTCTCAGAATGGCGGCAAGGTTCTTTCGTGCGTTTGTATACGTCGGCTTGACTGCAATGGCTCCCTCGTAGTATGGCACGGCTTCTTCGTATCGTCCCAATCTCGCCAGCTCATTTCCCGTGTTGGCACGTGCCTTGATTCCTGACTCGGAATTAGGGTCCAAGCCAATCACTTGTTTGAAATATTTTATGGCATTCTCTCGTTGACTCATGCCGGAATACGCATTGCCGAGACCATTGAGAGAGCTGACACGAGTGGGGTTGATTTCAAGTGCCCGTTCCAAGAGTGGAATAGCTTCCTCTGGGCGACTCAATGTGGTCAGAGTAGCGGCATAGTTGGTAAGCGCCTTGAGGTCGTGGGGGTCCTGTTGGAGGGCTCGTTGAAAGCATGGTTCGGCCTTGAGCCATTCCTTTTGCCGCCGCATTTCGTTTCCAAGATTGAGGTGAGCACTTCGTGCCGTTGGATTGGCACTGGCAATGTAAGACCAAAATGCCTCATTGTTTTGATAAACAGAAACATGACGGAACGTGCGAGACGCCAGAATGGCGACGAGGACTGAAGGAATCAACCATCGTTTCGTAGTAGTAGTAGTAGTAGTAGTAGCGGTTGTAGCAGTATTGACATCTTCACGACGGTTGTCCGTCATAGCAATCACCACGGCGGAAAAGCACAAAATGGGTCCAAGGCTTGCCAAGTACTGAAAGCGATCCGCCACAAAGGAGAAACTCATAAATCCAAAATCAATCAGTCCGAGAACGGGAAATAACGTACCACCAAAATAGAGCAGCGCAGCAAGAGGACCACGACCAATGCTATTTCTCAAGAAAAAGAGAGTAACGAGTAGAGCGGCAACGAGAAGAAAGCACGAGACCCAAATGGCGCTGTCCTCCTGGACATTCCAGCGCTGATAGATAATCTGCTGCTCACTCGGCCAAAGCAATTGGAAGAGATAAAAGCAAACGGCGCGGGACGCAATGAAAAGTTTCTGAAGCAAAGTGTGTTGAAAGTCCACTGGTTCTCCAGCCCTGGCGGACATGACGTCGTGTGCCCCCAAGAGCAATCCGAGAATAAAAAATGGTGTCGTACGCAGTGCCTCCGTGACGGATATTCTACCACGAATGGCCCAGGGAATCAAAAGTAGGACGGCGGGTAGAGTAATGACACTTGTCTTGGAAAGCATGGCTAACGTATAGAACAAAAGAGATAGAAGCAAGGCTCGACCAGTGGTTCTTGGAGGAGGCAGTTGGGTGTTGGCATTCGGATGCAGAAACAACGCCAAAAGGTAGAATAGGCCAGACAACACATCTTTTCGTTCAATAATCCAAGCCACACTTTCGACATTCAGAGGATGAAGAGCAAATAGGAACGCTGCCAACCAAGATGCATGTTCGTTGAGACCAATGTTGTTTGCTATTTTGTGAACCAAGCATGCATTGGCAATATGAAGTATAACATTGGTATAATGACACACATGGGGATCAAGGCCGTGAATCCAAAACTCAGCCCAGAAGGATATATACGTCAAAGGCCAATAGTGAATCTCAATCATGTCTGTTGTATCCCATAACAGTTTGTACAGACCCGTGAGCGCTGATGGGTTTTGAACATGTGTCAAGTCCTCCGAAATAATGACGTCGTCCCACACAAAATTGGTCTCACCCGCACCACCGAGAACAGGAGAATAGGCAACGACTGTCGATAGAGCCAAGGTAATGATGTACATGTACATGTTTGCGTAGCTAGAAGTAGAAGCAGAATTAGCACCATTGGTAAGACCCTCTGTTCGCTTTGGCTGTGACTTTGACTGCGATTTTGGCTTCTTGTTGCCTACATTTACATTTACATTTACATTTACGTTTGCCTTCTTTGAACGCCCCATTATGGATGACGGATACTCTGCTCTTCAATGAGATGAAGCACTTGGTCTATCGGTAAGTACAAGTACAAGTACAAGTACAAGTACAAGTGGAATAGCCGTAGCCAGTCAAGTGAAGAGGTCAAGCAAACTTCGAAAGAACTATTAGCGGAGGGATCTGATCGTGGTGATCAGTGAAGGTCGCGTGTGAGATAATAGTGTTTTCGTCCGACAGTGCGATAGTGGACCGTACATGTTGCTGGCACTGTTGTGACACAGACAGTACAGTGAGAAAACTCAAGGGGCAAATTGAAAATGCAGGCCTAGACAAAGGAGCCAGTGTCTACCTCCAAGAGTCTCAGTTCCAACGAAAGCAAAGAGAGAACCAGTTTCACTTGATTTGGTTTGGTTCGCTCAATTGTAAGAGCTGCTCTTACATCATCACCATGACGCCTTCGTCACTGTATTCATCCCAACATTCGAGACTTGACTGACTCCATGAAGTCAAATGCCGTCTATTAATATCGAGAGCTACTAGTACTGCAAAACATTGCGGAAGAAAGCGTGACGATGAGGAGAAGAAGGAAAAGTAAAGTTATCTATTGATCAAAGCAGAGGATATCTATCTCATTGATAACTCCTACTTTGGTCTGTACTGCGAGTAACACAGGAATTCGATTTGAAAAATTTCTATGAACTGATTGGATCTACTAGTACGTTCCACAAGACACAAATAATGTTCTGTGGTCATGTTTCTCGGGTTGAGTCCAGTCAGCTGGTGGAACAGCTGACCGAAGTCTGGAGAGAGCAACATGTGACAGCGACAAAGCTTTTCTCCTCCAACTTGCTTCCATCAAGACACGAGGTGGAACCGCTTGGGCTGAGACACATCGACAGAATAGTTGCACCACCTCAAGGCTATAGTGACAGTACCAGTAGCTTGGCGCAGCAGATAGATTCTGAATACCACAAGCTCGGTCCATCAATACCGCAAATGTCAGGGTTCTTTGGACACTTGCCTCTCCTCTTGGCACCTCGCGTGTAAATGTGAGCTACGTACAATCGTACAACTACCCGAGATCAGGGAAGCTATGTCCCTTCAGCGGACAAGCAAGATCGGCTCTCGTTGCTCCTGGGCATCTGAAATCTATACGTGGTAAGCATGCAGCTGGTACTGGTACATGTAGCTGGCATGTCTGTGAATTCTTTGGACACATCAGTTGCCCGGCAGAGTTCTCAATAGTCTATCTCATCCACCATCAGGCTAGCTACAAAGGATACCGATATCTACGATGGAAAGCAGTCCACATGTTGTTCTTAGCCATGGCAGGAGTTGCGAACACGTGGATCGGTGCCACTAGTCGACCGTCAATCCGTTTGCCGATGATTGTGCAAGCTGAACTTGTTGTACGATGTGATGCGCCACTTCCTTGGGGTCGAGAAGGGTTCGCAACAGTACCCGGACGTGCACAAATCCTATTCCCACAAAGACGAACTCCTTCCACAAGCAATGAACATCGTAATCAGCATCTACTTAGCTGTCGACAGCGGAGATTCGAATTGATATTTGGTTCTATTATAGTCAGTGTTTGCCAGGAGTATGATCCTCTCTGTGCAGATGTTTACATGTGTCGAAGAGCAGTATAGCATCGCGTTTACGCGGCTGTTGCAGCTCTGTACGGCGTCACTGAGGGAAGCGGCGAAGGTGCCGGACAGAATCTTGCTTGATTAGCCTGCAATGAATCAGAAGACTCGGAAGTCTCTAGTTTCTTTCGCTTCTCTTCTGCTTCGGCTTCCTGTCGTTGCAGCTCCATCTTTTTCAGCTTTTTGGCAATAGCTCTTTCCCATCGTCGTCGTTCATCGTCTTGGAATCGCTCATAATCTTTCTCTGAGTAGAAAAGCTCGGCAACTAGATCGGCGTCAACACGGCTGACCTCTTTGACGTCAGTCTTTTCTGAAAAGGAAACACGAAGGTTGCACATGATGGATATTGAATATTGTGATGTCGTTTGGAATACGATTCGTTACTAGTTAGTTTTGTGGTTGTGTGGATATGATACAAGACATACATGTACCGGTTTCGCAATGACTGCACGGGTGATCAGTCCCGCACAAAATTGTCTTTCCTTGGGATTCTTGGCCAAAGTAAGAACACTAAAGTGTCCATAGAAGTCTTTTCAGACCAGTCAAGTTGATAAACGCCCGCCACAGTTCATCGTAAATGATAATACATATAGTCATTCTGAGTGGGAGAAGGACGCTTTTGCATCTTTTGATATGTTCAGTAGACAGAAAGCGATAAGATTGATAAGCAATGTGTCCTGACTGGCATAGCTGGCATTCCGCCAGAACGTCAGAATCCAACGTGCGCCATCCATCACAAACCACCTCGCTAGCAGGTATCGTACTGGGTTCACGTCGGCGGTTCTCGTCGGTGGTCAATAGGTGTCGGTCGGTAATGACCCCACTCACTGAGACGAGACGCCACATTCGTGATGCGCACGACACTAACCCCTTTTGGCTTTGCGTATTCGATCGGAAAGCTTGGCCGCATATCATGCAAATGTTTCTGGGCTGCGATGAACAAAATCTTCGTAAGATGCTTGGAGACAATCCTTCCATGGACACTATCCAACGGCGAGCAACTGCAGAGATAACCGAGAAGGGGTACCCAAAGCAAAGTGCCTCTCAGCCGAACGATGCCAAGAAGGACGAGCAAGAATTCCTTCCTTCCGCCGGATATTGCCAATCCTGACAAGCAGAAGCAGCTGGGCATGCGGATTGGTAAAGAGCTGAGCGGTATTTGAAACAACGTGAGGAGCATCGCGCTCAGTGTGGGCAGCTCTGACAGCCGAATCCACAATGCTCTTCCTTCGTCCAATGGAGCTCTTCTCGATGACTGAAAACCCCGCCATGAGCAAATGCCACAGAGCACTGCCAGGGAGTCTGCAAAGGTCAATTCGAACGGCACGAACTCTGCCGATACAGTCATTACGCAGCTTCCCTAAGCATGAGCTGGGTTGGCTTCTGACACATTCGAGGTCAAGGCAAAGGGAGGCGGTCTCAACACTCCAGTGCGAAGCAAATTTGGATAGATGAAGATACTTTAGAATATTAGTGGATCAGCTGACGCCACAATACCCTTCATGCAGCTACCACCTGCTTGGTTCATCCTGGGGGCTACTGGCAGCGTCGTAGCTTTTGAAGAGGTACATTCACACTTGCTTTGGTTCAAATCGCTTGAAACTCTGATGGAAATCTGCACAGACAACCACCATTCATGATATCCTCAGCTCTCTTCAGAGAAGGACAAAAGTACGACCGTGGAACGAGCTGGGCCTTACACACGGAGCATCACTAAAAGCGAACAGAGACTTTGCCGTTATATTTACTAGGTACAGTGGCACGTTAGCTGTTCGTCAATTCACCGTTGCACAAAGCAATCATTCCGAGGAACATCTAAAGGTTTCTGAGACGTGGCAATGGCGCACTGTTCGGCATCTGTTTTCGCACCATACCCCCCGGAAAAGACCGTTGGTACATCTGTCAGTGGGCCACCTACATCCCCGTTGCCTCCTGCATCTTGCCAAAGCTTGCCTAAGAAGCATGAATCTATGCAGCCGCTGTCTGTTATTCTTGAGGCACAATGCCGTGTGCCTCCCAAGTGGTTGAAGGTGTACTCCTGGACGTAGATTTCTTGCTTTTCTGTTACAAACATGTCGATGCGAACGTAGACGCCAATCTTCAACGATAGCTCGACTGCAATATCCTTCATCTGACTTAAAAGGCAACTTGATGGCTTGTCAACTTCTCCGCACAAGTCAAATCCCTTGACAGGGAAAGCATTGAGTCTGCCCTTATCAAAATCAATGTTGTAGCACTGCGAGTCCTCGAGGTTGAGGACACCCATCGGCAAACTCGGTCGGAAGCAACCGTTGACATGAAGGCATTCCCAATCAGCACTGTATTCGCCGAAACATTGGCAACTAGTCCCGCGGTTCTTAAACAGCGAAATGGAGCCAATTCTGCCGTTAAACATGTGAAATTTGTACTCGGTTGGCAGAGTAGCAGAGGCTCCAGAACCATTCCCGATGAACTGTTCTACAACAAACTTCTTGGGTGGTGGTGTCAGACTCGACAGGTAGCCACGAACTTCATTCAAAGTGACTGGGCCTACACCAGCTCCGAGTTCTGCGCGAGAAGAGCCCCCGACTGAATCCAGACCCTCCGGCAAGACGAAGACACCCTGACCCGAGTGGTGACCCTCAGCACGAATCACAAATGCTTCATTCCAGCCGGTACTGTCGCTCCCAAAGCAAAGGGACGACTCTGGGTCGGAAGGGCTACCAAGCAGCTCCTGAACGGTGGTAACGCAACAATGAAGATTGGGTGCGTCTATTCCACTGGATCGAGTGAAGGAGTACGCACCAGCACGATCATCTGTATAGTGAAACCAGTAGCCAGCGTCTCCGAGCAAATCTCCTTGTGATCCGTGCAGAGACTCCCGAATCATAGGGTATCGAGCCGATATCAAGGTTGGAAAGGAGAACAAGGGGTCGCAGTGTTCCGGAGAACGATTTGGTGTGCAAACTGGTCTGGCGATATCACCCACTGTGATTTCACGCGTGCACTGCGAGTCTGCGATCTCGATACATTTGTCAAAATCTGGTGAGCAAGTTCCTTGACCATTAGCACAGGTAGCCACGTGAATTGATACAGAGGCTTTGATGCAAAGCGGGTTTTGTTGATGGTCATCACAGACTTCAAACTCGTAGACATAAGATCTGCCTCCGTATTTGATAAAGTCGACGTTGAGCCACTCGAAACGGATACCAAGTGTGTCGGATGCGAAACCACCACCATCGAAAGTGACCTCGAGACCCTCGGGGGTAGGCGTTGGCTGTTGAGGGATTGAGACCAATTTGACCGTTTGCTCCATCTCAGGTGTACCAAAGTAGACCTTGTACTCGTTGAGGTTTCCACCACATGGGATGGAAAGGATACCGTTGAATGGCCCGGCTTTGAAGACAGGTGGAAGGTTAGGACGTCCATTGAAGCAGAAGCCTGCACGTTGGTTGACTTGGTTAGGTCCATCGGAGCCCATAAAGTCAAGCCAGTCGACACCAGAAGCTGTGCTGATACCACGATGGGTGTTTCCAGTCTCATTGAAGCGACCAATCTGTGCATACGTCGTTGTGCCGAAGGGATCGTCCAAACCCTTTGTAATGCCAATAGTGGCAGCGCGGATCCCACTGGTGACATCAGCATGAACACCGAACCCGTCAACGCCATCTCTATCTCCATGGGACCATCCCATGTCAAGGTAGCAGAAACAGACCTGGAGCACGATAGGTACCAACAGGTGAGTATCACGAGGCAAACACTAGAAAATGACCACACGAACAAAATGACTTACATTGCTCAAATCAGGTAAGCGTTCGTTGGTTGACTTTGAGATGACAACCTGGAAGGAGTTGTGAGCTCCGGGCCTAGCTGGATTGAAGTTGCCGTCCTGGAAGTAGCCGACTTCGTCCCAAATCACGGCAAAAACTTCTCCAAAGTCGCGGTAGTAGATATTACCCTGTCCTCCATTGCGAGCGACCTCAACATCTGCCCAGAAGGGGGCAATCATGGGAGTACCAAGACCCGAGGGGAAGGAGGTGGGTTGATAGTTGTTGCGGAATGTATTGTGAAAGGACAAGAAACCATTATCAGACACAAACACATCGTCGTACACTTCTCCGTAGAATTCAAAAGGGAAACCGAGGGGAACGTTTACAGATTCATCATCATCCTTCTCCCACAGGGTCCATGAACTCTTGAGATCATTTCTGGTTGGACTAAAGCAGGGGTTGTCATATGGCAGCTTCGTGGTGTCATCAGGAATCTCAAACTGTTGTGTTGCTGGTAATGCCAACTGCAAGCGACGGGCCTCCTCTTGTGTTGGCGTCAATTCACGACGATTCTTGCCTTTGGTATCACAAGAAAGTTCACCATCTCCGCACGGAAAGTAATTTGGAACAGGACAATCGTTGGGATCTGCATGCGCGGGGCATTCAACATACTGGAGTTTTCGCTGAACGTACAAGTAGAAAGCATGAGGTGGGAGGTGAGTTGCTGTAAGTGTGAATTTGCGCGGTGACCGATGGGATGATGGGGCCTAGATGATGATGATTCGTCGCTCCTGTCAGAAATGATCTGTTTCGATTGTCACCACCCGTGCGAGTACTCTTATGTACTCTTATGTACTCTTGTGGATCCATCACGATGTTTACAGTACATGTATACTCTTGCCACTTACATCCTCTTCGCTGGCGTGAACGTGAACGAAGCAGTTGCCTGCAAGTCGGAGTGAAACGAGCCAGATAAACGAAAACTTCATGGTCATGAGATGTGGTTTCGAGACCTTTTTGTGACAAGGAAATCTGATAAATACCATCCAGCCTTGAACGGTTGACACATACTGCGCACGACATGAAAAGCCCCGCCCGTCGTGACTAGACAAATGACACTGACATCTTTTAGAGTATTCGTCTATTTGTCCTATCCACTAAAATGAAATACGAAAGGGTCACCTAAATTGCTAGGTCACTAGAAAAGAATGCTAAGCATCTGATTTGATAATAGCTTTATTCACTACCTGGTAAGAAACAGAAACGCATGGTTAAATAGTCATTCCTCTCCCTCTGCCCCAATCATATGCGCAGACATAGGATGCGACATGGTTGCTTACTTGAAGTGTACTACGTAGTAGTTTCCACTCACCAATCGATACACAATGTTTGATAAAATAATCAAACGTTGATTCGCGAGATGACTTCCAACTCCGTCGCAGCGCAGCTACTGCGTCCGTTAGGGACTCGGGCAATGTTGGGTTTGCCGACATTCGAGGAACGACATAACCTCGAGATGGTAAATATTTGAATGGAGATCCAGCCCACCCAGACCTGCACTTTTGCATCATGCGTATTATTTGCTTGATACAGCATGTGTGTGGGAGGTTAGGGCGAGTCTGGTAAGGCCTCGCAAGCTGCTCTACCTCGGGAGGGCGAGGGAGGTATAGAGATTTGATGCCGAAATGACACGCACCTCTTGGGTCTATAAAAGATATAGAAAGACACGCAGCTCTCGGGTCAAGGAACACCCATAGCTCATCGCAGATTAGTATGCAACATGCCGATCCACGCACCGACGTAGCAGGGGTCTAACAACAAGGTGCTAGTAGCTTGCGTATTCTAGTCGACGATGTGGACACGGCAACACACACAAAATCACAGCAGAAGTGCAATCGCGACTGAGGGGCGAAAGACCCAAAGATCGCACTGGGGGCGCGGCGAAGATACGCTGTCCCCCTGCATACATATAACCTAAATAGAAAGTCCTTGCGCTCAGGCACCCTTCGTAGACTCACTCACACTTGAAAGAATATTGCCCGAAAGAGTTCGCCCAACTACGCTACCTGTGATATTATCTCTAGAGAGAGTAGTAGTTGTGCTTCATTTGGTTTCAGCTGCAGTGTACCGCTAGAGATTAGAGATTTCGTGAAGATAGAACAATATGATACACACTAGCAGGGAATCGTATGCTGCAACTTGCGGAGTCGAAGTGCTAGCTAGCGATGGGACGTAAGGTACCAGCCAAGGTCTGCCTGTTGCACGAGTTGACAGTGGTATTTATAAAACTTCTGTACACGAACATGCTACCAGCATGGGGTGTCTCGAACCCACCAGATAAGCAAATGCGATGTCGGATAATCAATACGTGTATTCAGTAGATCTGTTTCGTTCGTTGGTCGACGTAATTAACCGGATCGGTCCTTGCGGCTTCCAGCTGATCGTTGAACCAACTTACGAACCCCGCACCGATTGTATCGTAGGCGCTCCTCATGATCCAGAAAATGTGGCTCGGAATCTCCTCTGACAACACGTCGTGATGAGAAATTAAGTGACGCTTGTAGTCGTCGTCTTGGTAATGTTCCTTCCCCAAAAACGCAAAATCTAAATCGTGGTGTTGACTGAGTTCGTACCATTTTCCCAACCAGACAGTGGACATGACTTCAAAGATAAGTAGCAAATGGTAATAGTAGGGTCGTGGCGTCTGGGCAAAGGCTTTCCACAAGTCGTTGTGTAAGGCAATGAAGGGGGCGACTTCTGCTTGGACTCGCCAGGCCCCATACTTGATATGATCCCGTTTGTAGAGCTCAAAATGTTCTAGGTCTGACCGTGTGTGTTCCACAACTTCTGGATGCAAATAGGTGGTGTCACCGCCCTCGGAAGTTTGCAGATTGATCAGGCGACAAAAATCATTAAACGAAAAGACAAAAGGGTAACAGCTGGCAACGTAATGGATCATCATGGCTTCTACGACGGCACGATCGACGTTCTTGAAATCCCCCAGAGTCGCTTCCAATCGATGGCCGTAATCTTGCCAAATGAAATCCGTCAATTCACGGAGCTGGTACGTTTTTTCGTGTTCGCTGTTGATGTTGCTGGATGTACTGATTGTACTCTTTGAAGAACGTGTACTACATGTAGTTGCAGCTGCAGAAGAACCAACAGGAGCAACTCCCATCTTTCCTCCCTTTCTAGAAGGAGAAGGAGTGCTCGTCGCCGCAGTCGCCGCAGTGACAACTACAACGAGGAGGAAAGCAGCAATGATCTTCATTATCATTCTGTTGACGCGATTTTGCAAGTCCGTTTACTAAGTAGCACTGTAAGTCCTTGACATTGTGGTACCTGAGATTGCTGCTCTATTTCTATTCCCCCCTCCCTGCCTGTTGGTTGGGTGTACAGTATGCTTACATGTACAGGTCACTCACTAAAATGAAAATGTCATTATGAGGATTTTCGTGTAAAGGGTTCTTATTTTAGGACACTTTGCTGGTACTCTAGTCGTGTAGCTCCTACGAGAGAGCTACTGTTCACCACAACCAAAATTGCTTCTACCCAGAACCTACACTACAGGAGTACTAGTTTTTGTGTCCTCAAACACGTGTCCTAAACACTTATGCCGACGGGCCAGTCTTGACATGACACACCCCACCACGTACTCCAAAATACGTCCACGTTGGCAGTCCCGCAAGGAACATCGGTACGCGATCATTTCCTGCAATCACGAAGCCGTATCTGACATTGCTGGTTGCAGATGATTATAGGCGGTCCATTGAGGAACACATGCGAACCATTTTGATAAGTGTCTACTAGATACGAATTATCAGTGCTCCGAGTATACAGCATCGCAACATTTCAGATTGATGTTGACAAAGAGCTACTGATGAAGTCTTCGAGGCGGTTTTCATCAGCAGCTTTTGCTGTTCGGTTGTTGTTGTTGCTGCTGCTGGTCCTCCATGATAGTACTACATCATGCTGTGCCACTCGTATTGATGTGTCAACTAGTACTACTACCCGAAGTACTGAGTCTTCAATGATGACGACAACGATGCAGAGCATGGTACCAACCAAAGAAGGAACCCCCAACAGCAGCTGCGGCGCTCTTCGTGGTGAATGTACTGGTACAAGTACAAGGACAAGTGCTGCGAGTACTGATACTGTGACGGAGTATGCAGAGTATCTGCAGTTGGAGCAACTCTTGGCGACACAACAACCGCGAACTGATGCTCATGATGAAACCTTGTTCATTGTGCAACACCAAACATTTGAATTGTGGTTGAAACTTTTGTTGTATGAACTGCACGCAATCCGGGATGCCCTTCTGAGTGAGTGTGACACAAACATTCTTTCGACTGTGTTTCCAAAACTCGATCGAGCCAATGTGATTCTCCAACATTTAGATCACGCGTGGAGCGTGTTGCAAACCATGTCGCCAACTGGATTTGGGCAATTTCGGCATGCCTTGGGCTCTGCCTCCGGGATGCAGTCTGCTCAGTACCGCGAAGTTCTTTTTCTGCTAGGTCAGCGGGAACCCCATCCGTCGTCGAGGGGCGGGCTTGCTAGTCGTTTGGAAGATGAGCTCACCAGACCCAGTCTGTACGACGTGGTATTGGTCCATCTGTTTCGCGCAGTTGGAAGTGGGGACGACTCTATGCCTCAGAATGATGACCGTTGTCGTCCTCGTCATTGGAGACACTCTAGCGCAGCGGTAGTGACAGCATGGGAAAGAGTGTATGAGAACCCGATGCAGCACACTCTGCTCTATTTGCTGGCAGAAAAACTTATCGCCTTCGATCAACTGTTTCGCCGTTGGCGCTCTAACCATGTAGTCACTGTGGAACGAATGATTGGTTTCAAGAAGGGGACGGGAGGTACCTCGGGGCTGAAATATCTTCAGGGCCTGCTCGAACACAAGTTTTTCCCAGAGATATGGACCGTACGGAACGAGCTCAGCACCCTAACAGGTACATCATAATAGTATCAGATAGTATTAGGAAATTGTTCGCTCGCTGTGGTAGTGAGGATTTATATGAATAGCGAAGAAATGCAGCAACGTGTAGTTGCGATTTTGCTCTTTTCAAATGTGGAAAGCATCGGACAAACGGGCAAGATTGTGCTTGCTTCTTTAGCATCAACACTCTATGGGTAAAGTGCTCTGGCGACGCATGCACCTCTTGCGCTCTATTTGGGCCGCTGGGAGCTCCTGCTTTGCCTTAATGCCGGACATACTCGCCTCCGCGAGAGTCTTCTTTCAGATAGTAACGCAGCGTATATTGCCTTCGGTGTTTCGACAATCAAAGTTTTCTTCTTTTTCAACCCACCCATATGCTGGAACCCATATGGCTTTCTTCGAGAAATTAGCAGCACGATCGATATGGACATGTTAATATATTACAATGAACACTTTCAACGAGGAAACCCCAGTGCGTGCGGACAAATTGTACTACGGCGTCAAGCAGGGCAAAGCTCGGAAAATGCGTCGCCTGTGAGCCTTCTCGAATCATGCGAACACCTTTCGACGACTATTGCCACTCTCCTTCTGACACATCTTTCCGTGAAGGAGACTCATGCACCAGCACGAGCGTTTCCGCCAGCGTTGTTATGCTTGTTTGCATATATTCTAGCTAGCTACTCACTCCTGGGCGCAAGTATTGTCGTAAGTGGGCACGCAGAGAACAAGACATGCATTGGGGGCTCTTCTTCATACTATCTGAATCTACGTAGTACTCTAGTCTAGAGAGGCCACAGATATATACATGTATTTATTGTATGGGGGCTGGTAAGTGATCCTAGCTAACAAGCCTAACCATCCCTATGTACTTTTGGTCCTGGTATGACATTTCCGTACCAAAGACCAATTTTTGTACATGTATCCATATGAACCTTTGCAAACAAGTAGTCACAATGTCTCTTTGATAAATGTTAGTACCTAGCCAAAATGACCCTCCCAGTATTTACAAAACAAAGATGATCACGTCGTTTTGAATCCTTGTTGTGGGTCGAGCATTGTCTTTGAAGCGTTTGTTTGAGCTGGGGTCTTGTGGCAGGTGGTGCACTGGAGAGTGTGACGGTAGTCACGCCATAGTTGGGTGTTGTTCTTGATGTTTGTGTTTCTTACAACCATTTTTGCTTTGTGGATTGCCTGTAGCACAAGCGTGGCACTGTGTCTGCCAGCAGGGTGGAGAGGTTGTCTGGGCGAAAGACTTCCTCATTAGCTGGGGCTTGTAATCTACTGCACGCAATTGACTATCCATCCCTTCCTGATCTGAAACGTGTGTTGAGACTCAACACGCAACCAGTAACGTCTTGAGATTTGGATATCATGGTTCACATCTTCAGACAAGACCCAGCCACTATCAAGGACAAGACCACTTGAAGTAAGCCGATTGCTGTCATGCACAAAGTTGACACAGTTCTACCTGAATTAATCAATGGGCAGAAGATGTTGTACTCTGCATTGACGTCATGTTTGTCAATGAAATGCCATCCCTGACAACAATCTCTTGACAATTCATGTATCAAACTGCATTGTAAAACGCAATATAGTGTAATTGAAAAAACATGTAGTAATTTACCAAAAAAAGAAAGAGTGGTACACACACACAATAATATTGTGTAAGAACAATGAAGTGGTCTACTTTAAAAACACAATGTGAAAACAGAATCCAAAATAAAAGGACATTAACTGTGTACTCATCAATAATAAATTCAATAAGAAGGAGCCTGTACTACGCTAGTAGTAGGGCCGAAAGAGGCTGGAATGCAAACGTATGCACTAAAGAACACTACCAATGCCTAACACAACTAGCCAATGAATGCCAAAACTCGCTTGGACTTCTTTGCAGCATGCGTTGTTTGGTCAAATGTGACCTTAGTCTTCTGGAGAGCTTTCACACCGGCGGCCTTAGTTTTTGAAGCTTCGCCAACACGAGTTTCTCATCCTGTCTATCCTTATCATGCACCCTGTCTTCCTGAATCTGGTGACACAGCTCATTGAACCTTTCGATCCCTTTGTCGGACCAGCCACCATAAGGAACATTACCGGACCTGGACAGGGTGTAAAGAGCCCCTGGCATCTTACACAAATCCAACCCACCAAAGTGCTCATACTCAAATTCATCCTTCCACTTTACAAAATACTTCTCATAGAAAAAGAGAGTGAGTCCTTCATTGGAAACTCTGATGTCACCACGAGTAATGCACTTGTGGAATTGCTGCTTCTTGCCCCAATACCTCACACCAGCAACAATAGGTAGAAGCTCCGATACCATGAACCAAAAGGCAGACGTGTACATCCCTCTGCTATTCCTTGTCATATACTCTACCAACTGATATTCTGGAGGAACCACCATACGCAAAGCAGCAAAACCACCACCTTTTTTTCAAACGTTTCACCCTTTTTATTGAGAACAAACAGTTAAGACACAAATCATTCAAGGGAAACAGCAAAGCAACATCAGTATACTATCGTTGTCGCTTTCGTCTCTGCAAGATTCTTCACTTTCGTTGGCACACCTGCAAGCAGCACGAGAAGGTTTATAACGCTTTTTATCACGATGCTTTGAATCAGAAAGAACAAGACCCTCCTTCGAATCCTCGTCACTGCTGGCGTAGTCGTCATGGCCTTCGTTTCCGCCAACATCAGCAGTAAACGTTTCAGAACGTTTTTTGTCAGAACAAACAGAACTATGCTTTGAATCCTCTCTGCTGCTTGCATACTGCTTGTCGTTGTGCCTACTGCCAGAAACGGATGCTTGAAGTGCACCATCACCAACAGGAACGTCTCTGGAGCGGCTGCCGCTGAAATCACCACCAGCCTCGGTTTCCAAATACAGCTTCCTCACAATAGCAAAGGGTGGTGGTTTTTCTCGTATTTCCTCCAGGAACTCAGCCCTGTATTTTGCTGACCATACACCTCCAGCCGCCTGTATCATGTCATCTGTAAGGACACAGTCATCCTTTGTCTCAACAGGTGGCATCTTCACAGCTACAGAGTTGCTGGTTGATACAGACTTAGTGCTCCTCCCTTGGCGAAGCTCCACGTCCTTCTTCTTCTACACAGCCTCTCTTGCGGCTAGTCTCTTTGCTGCATAAGCGGACTTCCGTTTAGAAGCAGAGCTCTCTTGCTCTTGCTCTTGCTTTTGCTTAGCTCGCCACTTAGTCACTGAAGGGGGAGGATTGTGTTTTCTTTTCCAACCTGCATCTTGTCCCACCACCCTTTTCTTGGATTTCTTGGTTTTTTAGGTGGCATGGCTCCTCGCCAATAATTTGGAAAAAATGGCTAATGAAGACACTTGGTTTCAGTCATCCGCTTTGATTGGCGAATATCTTGGCTGCTCATGATTTCGCCTTCTTCTTGGCTGCTGTCTTCTTCTTGGCAGGTGCCTTCTTACCTTCCTTGCGGTCTTCTTCGCTGCAGCCTTCTTCTTGGCCGCTGTCTTCTTCTTGGCAGGTGCCTTCTTCTTCGCGGGTGTCTTCTTTGCTGGTGCGGCGGTGGCGGTGTGACCGGGCGCTGGGGGGCCGCCTTCGAGAAGCAGGTTGCCTGCGCTGTCATAGGCCACAGTCATCAAAGGGCTGGTCTGAAGGCTCTCGGTCCACATGAAGTCCCCCAAATCGCCGATCGGGTTGGCGTCGAAGATCGACGAGAACGTATTGAGCGGGGTGGTCTGTCCTGGCGGCGCGACCGACCTGTCAAAGAGAACCTTCACACTGGTCACGGTTCTGCTGACGATATTGAGCGACACAACGGCTAGGTACTGCATTGGGTTGTGCGTCGCGTCCGCGATCCAGCCAACGATCAGAAAGTCGCTGCTGTAATTCACATTGATATCTTAGGACCCTACACAGTTTTTAAGACAAATAAAATTAAGAGCAAAAACAAAGATATAGAGCTTCCAAGAATGAAGAGCGAGGACGACAAGCTCCAGTTATGGTAGCTAACTATGATCAATCCAGCCACAGGATGGTTCAAGATGAGAGTGAAAAACAATATCCTTACACTCATTGCCAATTTGGTAGAACAGACATGGTTGATGAGATATCCTTGGCCCAGTCAAATCATATATGACAAGGGTACAGATTTCATGGGCAAATTCACAGACTTGATTCAGAAAGATTACAGAATCAAATGCAGAGATGCAAGTGTTGGTCAAGCCAATGCAGTTCTAGAGAGAATTCATTAAAAAAGATTGGAAACATTCTATCAGCAGACTTCCTATGCCGGAGACGATAAGGGGGAGACTATGCGGGAGGAGACAGACCTCTGATTGGCTGGTTTACATTAGAAGATTAGTAGTCATTTTCGTATGTGGAAGAATCGTCTTTTTGTAGATGACGTTCCAACAATACCATTCTCCTTCTCACAATTTGGCCAAATTTCTATCAATGGAGACAACATGGGACCTTGCAAAAAGACAAGCGCAGGCTATGCTACCGTATGCGGGAGACAGTTGGCCTCTAGAAGAATAGTAGTCATTTTCTTATAAGTGTGAATCGTCTTTTTGTAGATGACGTTCCAACAATACCATGCTCCCTTCTCACAATTTGGCCAAAATTCTATCAATGGAAGACATGGCACCAAGATAAGTGTAGGCAATCTGTGGAGGGAGAAGATCCGTAAGCCATACCATACCCTCTACGTTCACTGCTTTCCCGACCCTATAGAGAGTCTATAAGTTGTTGTATGCTCGGTCTGGTGCCAGGCTTATGGGTGGGTTTGCCTCCAAATGCGGCTTTACCCGCTCAGATGAGATTACAATCTTGATTGCACCTGCTGGTGCTGTGAACAAGAATGGGGTTCATCATAATCACCCTTACTACAATGGCCGGGTCCAAAAGATTTGCTCCTTGGCAGCAGCCACCATGAGTGCACACTTTAGCCATGGTTTGATGCAGCTCGTTGACGAGGACAAGTGACTTCTTCCTCATGGAGGAGCTACAAGTATGACAGTGCCATGAACGGTATGAGCATCACAACAGACACATCGAAGGAGGAGAAGAAGCAATGGACAGTAATATGGGAGGCAACCTCGATGACTATTGAAGTACCCTATGCCCTCTGCTGACCATTGTTACATCATCAGAGAGAAAGGTCGTATTACGTCGAGAGGAGAAAGGCAATATCCGCGACAAACTGAGCAACTGGTGAGCCAGTTACATGTCTTAACTCGCGAATTGAACAGGTCCCTGGAAGAGCATTCGCCTGTGCCGTGATGGTGACATGTTTCCACCCGATGAGAATCTTCCAAAGACGAAGCAACAGACGTAGACAAAGAGACGCCGCAGAGAAGAAATGTTGGCAGGAGACGCCGGTGTGCTTATTTTGCTACATGTAGTTTTGCCTATTTGAACACAGCATGCACCCGATTTTTCTGTAGTGGCATCTTAGCAGTAAGGGTACCGTTGCTCATCGTACAGACAGTGCTGGCAGAGCTAAGTACGCCTCTAGGCGTGGATGCATTCTCTCGAGAGAATGCATCCATGAGAACCGGAATCCGGGATTGTGATTGCTTATTGACACAACAAACTTCACTGTCGGTGCTGACAACTGACGGCAAAGCGTATTTCCGTTTCCCAGGTAGGGGCTAAGATGTTTCTATAACTGGAACAAGAATGGAGCGTCCTCTACTTTCGTTCAATGCAACAGAAGCCCAGTTGTTGTTGGAGGGCACATCAGGTTC
The DNA here is from genome assembly GCA_032274145.1 of Herpochondria borealis. NCBI lineage: Eukaryota > Rhodophyta > Florideophyceae > Ceramiales > Ceramiaceae > Herpochondria > Herpochondria borealis. Next base: position 34,420 of record JAVCKV010274779.1, read on the forward strand.
ATAAATATGCCCCATTATTGCATTAGGACTGTGCCATTTCTGGCTTGTTGTCGAGCCATCAGCCCTTGTGCCAGACCCAGCCGCTTCCCGTTCCGAGAGATCTACAATAGTCTTTCAAGCTTCTCTCCATACAGTCATAGTGCATAGAGATTGACACACTTTCGAACATACTCCGAACCTTTCTAGTCTTGCTTGTTGTCGCAGGGGATGTCAAATGCATGTCAGCAGACAATCCACCAGCTCTTGTGCCATATGCATAAACTTCCTACCCCGTATGACACTATCTGCAATACCCCTCCACAATTAAGCCTTCAAGCTCTACCTGGAGGGAGTCATAGTGCATAGTAGCAACGTACTCCCCATAGTCCTTCTACTGTATTCGTACAGTAGTTAAGCTAGAAAAAACCTCTTTCCGTGGTTCTATTAGAGGTCTTTGCAAATACTATTTTTATCTGATGGTCATAGTCATGCATCCACACAAACATCTACCTGGTACCAGGTACGCCACGTCGGTCAACAATTCTACAGCAAACTTCGTAGCATAGACAACCCATGACAACAGACTGCCAAAAGGAACACTTGAAGCGGGTGGCGTCCACATTTATGGGTCCCATTATTTCATGGGCGACTCTATTAGTCATTTTACATATTTGTGCGTAGATTCTGAGGTATGGCACAGAAAGCGTCGGCTAATGACTTTCCGATTAGACGTACAGTACAGTCTGGCTTAGGTATCGTACGTGCTGGGACATCACTGAACAATTATGCCAGAGACCGACGGCATTTATACGAACGAATAATTAGGAGTGGTAACATTGGTTCGGTTTTTGGCCGGAAATGACCCCGCCAAATCACAATTTCCCAATTTACTTCCGCAAGAGTTGCTCTTTCGTGCTACAGTATCAGCTAGCTTGATCAAGATGGCGGCAAGAGGAGTGCCTTTGAAGACAGGACAGTCTTCTGATACGTTTGATATACAATGCGAATCGTCCATGAATAGCGTTGACTTCGAGAGTATAGTGACGACCTCAACACCGATAAGTAGTAGGCGTGGCAGTACCGCTACTAGAGGATCTGTGCTTTACAGCACCACAGGATGCTTGCAGAAGACGTGCTTGCATCCAAGGCTGTCTCTCAAGTACCAGCTCTTTCTAGCCTTTGAGCTAGTATCGATCTTCTCCCTGCTCTTTGTCATGTTTGCTGGTGGCCTGGTGGCCTACGAAGCCGGCGATCGCGTCAAGGAAGCATCACAAAGCACAATGGAAGCTTGGAGCGAAGAGAAATTTCTCATCTCAGCGCGCGTGATTGCAGAGACTACCACCAAGACGCTGGTATACTTGGAAGGCGCCTCAGCAATCATACGAGAAACTACAAGAGACCGCTTTGTTGGGTACCCAGATCACCCGGGGTATGCTAACGACTCTCTGGTACCCTTCCCTGATAGTATCTCTGGTGAGAAAATCTACCCTCTCAAGGCCAAAGAGCTTCTTCCGTACTATTGGGACGCCGAACCTACCGATCAATACACTGAGAACGCCCATGAACTCTTTGGAGATCGTGCCTCATGGTACAACTACCCTGTCTCGATGAAGCTACCGACGTTGCACATTCAAAGAGAATGCCAGACATCGAACGTATTCGAGAACAACAACCTGGCATGCTTAAGCCCTACTCAGAGCGATATTCACACTCGAGTTTCTGACTATGCCCCTCCTGTTCTCAAGTCTCTCTACGAGATTCATAGTACAGTCAAATCCCTTGGTATCTACTTTTCCAACTCGGGAGCTGGAGCTTCGGTGATCTATCCAGGTCGCACTATCAGCGGCTTCGGTACTTACATCTCGGATGGCTGCGACTGGATGCGTAACCCCAACCCAATCGATCCCTCCAAGCCAATTGGCACCGAGGAGACGATTGCAGCGTGTCGTCCTGCTGGATCAGTTGTTCCCTTCAGCAACAAGATTCCGCTCGAGAGAGACTGGTGTCGCAAACAAGCTCTCGCCCCGGATCATTACCACTTCCATGGACCGTACAGGGAAAAGTGGTCACCAGACCAGTGGCTCATGGGGATTGGCCGCGCAGTCTATGATCGTGTCACCAACGAGTTCATCGCGTGCACAGTAGCAGAAGTGCCTTTGGAATCCATTTCCAAGACTATTCGAAAGTTCCGCCTCACGGACACGTCTGGGATCGCCCTTCTACGCTGGGACGATCGCGGAACAGTCATCAAGTCCGAGGAGTGGGACCCATCAACGGCCAACACGACTATGGGTATCTCTGATCTCTCACTAGGTGTCACCGCAGATCTCTTTGCGGAATTGAAACAGCGCTTCGTGGATGCATACGACGAAGACTACAACAGAACAGCTTTCGAAAAGACTGTTCATGTCGGGGGAAGGGTACTGTCAACCTTCCCTGTACCCGTACCTCCCGACACATACGACCCCCACTACGTCCCAGAGTTCATGATCATTCTGAGTGTTGAATCTTCCGAAATCTTTAGTGAAGTGGAGAACGTGTTTAACGCAGTCGACGACAGTGTTGACTTTCTAATCCGCGTCATACTGGTAGCGGGTCTTGCTGGGTTCCTCACTGTAACCTTTTGCACTTTGGTGGTTTCCTTGTACCTGACGAAACCGTTGGAATGGATGAACGATGTCGGTGATCAAATTGTCAGCAGTCTTGGATCGAGTGTCAAGGAGAACATTTCACCGCACGAGAGCTCTCTCTGGATGCGATTCAGCCCACGCACCGAGATCTTGCAGTTATACCAGCAGTTCCAGCTGATGGTGAAGAAGTTCGCCGGCCAAGGTACAGCGAAACTTCAATTCCACAGGTCTGCTGAGGCCAAGAACCCTTTCGCAATGCAAACTACCTTTGACGACTTGTATGAGAAGTACATATGCTCCACTCTGAGATATCGCGAAGAGAGCTACGAACTTCCTGAAATGTATGCTTCGTTCCCTCTAGAAAAGTGTTCTCGTCCTACGGGTCGCTCTCACTGGGGACCGAATCACCGACCAGCTCGTGGGAATGACTCTCTAGACCTCACCGCTCAGCAGCAATCCGTGTCGGAGATGGCAAGGGGCAAGAAGAGAGTCGTCAGCTCACCTCTTTTTTGGTGGATCTTCTCCTTCATTGCTCTACCGCTCTTACTTGCTATGATTGCCATTTCCGCCGTTGTCACTTGGAATCTGATAGTTGTGTTCCCTGATCTCGTGCGCAAGGTTGAAGACGTTTTTGTCAACTTTGAAGCAAGATCGCTGGCTCCCTTGGCTACTGCTCGGGCCGACTTTGCAGAGACAATAGTGGCAATTTCGGTTCGAGACCTACACGTCTTGGCGAGAATAACCGGATGGGTCATGTTTGGCGGACTGCAACAAGCAAACTCATTCACACAATTGGGAACGGGGATTCAACAGTGTAAGACTTATCCTCAGCGAGGCAACACATGCCCCTACTATGGGAAATTCGAGACGCCATGTGACTGTAAGTGGGCTACTGCTGGAAAAGGATTTCAATGCTACGACTACGAGTCCGATCCCCGAGACTATCAAAAGACATGGTGGATTGGTAGGAAGTTGGATGCGTGGCCAAAAGGCGACGTCAATTTCACATCGTATCCCGACGTGGCGTTCAGTCCCGAGACAACCGATTGGTGGGACGATCAATTGACTGTTCCTGGACACGAGGAAGGATTGAATGCTACGGGCTTAGACACGACCTTCAAAGTCTTGCACGCACTGTCTGCTGTATCGATGGTTCAGATTCCGATTGTTCGATACCAAAGCGACATGCGGGGCGACACACGTGGAATCTTGATGGCCATGGAAGAAACCGGCATCATGTCGGGCTACCTTGGTTGTCACCAAGCACACGCTACGTTTTCATACTTTCAGTCCAACGATATCACTGGGGCGTATCGTGTCAATCCAACACTGTGTCCAAAGGGACAGTTTGGGTACGACCCTCGGTGTAGCAATTGGTACGGTCTAGGGAAAAAGCACCACTTGGAGAACGGCAACGCATACTTGACTCCGCCTTTCCTTTTCCCCCAGACACAGCGTATCCATCAGATGTTCGATGCTCCTCTGATCGATCCAAAGACAGGGAACTATGTGGGTATGGCTGTCATTGATTTCGACGGTGAAACTATCATTGGATCATTGTCGCAAGAGATGACCCCTCTACCCGCAGATGGCTTCCAAGTGATGGTTTCGGCCGTAAGAGATCCCGTTGGGTCTGATACTGTCATTGCACCAGGTTTCAGCTTTGAGTTGTTGAAGAAGGACAGATCAGCCCCAATTGAAAAGTTCGTCCAGAAGAACGACTTTCAGAAGTGTGCCGACGGCTTCGAAGAGGATGGATGCAGAAATATAGAAGACTTTACGTCCAATGTTCTCGAAAAAATGCGGGCAGGGAACCAAGACACTGCCTCGTTCACCAGAACAAACGACGCCGGGCAGCCTGAAGAGGTGATATGGGCATATGCTCCTGTCAAGTTCCGGTCCCTCAAGCCGGTCAATCACTCAGATTTCAACGCAGGAGTGGAGGAAGTCGAAAAGATAGTTTTCTCTGTCGCATTGGCACATTCCAACAGCAGTCTTCACAGTACGTTTGATGATGCCGAAGCTGACATGCACAGGAGGGTTATGATTGCGGTCATTCTCTTTGTAATATTCATTGGGGTGGCCTTTGTTGTGGTTACATATTTCACCATGCGGGTCGCAACATCTATCATTCATTCTGTCAATGATTTGCTGGTGTTGGTCACCAGCATCAACCAGGAGGCCCAAGGCGCACGTGATGAAATTTCAGAATTCCG
>JAVCKV010274780.1:0-14862 GCA_032274145.1 Herpochondria borealis
AGAGCTATCGCAAGATGAGATTGTGATGATGGATGTAGACCTTGCTAGCTATTTTGGTGTAAAGGGCACAGCTGCTGTCATCTGGCGCTTCTTTGAAACGCCACGTACAACACAGAAAGTTGTTGAACTGCTGATGGAAGAGTACGAAGTTGATGAAGCAAGCTGTCGAAGTGAAGCATCAAATTTTATTAATCTACTAGTTGAGCGCAACCTTCTCATCGCGGTGGAGTAAAACCAGTGACTCTAAAATTAGTATCAAAACCTATTGATTTTTTCGATTTAGGAGAATTCAACATAAGGCCAGTTGAGAAGTTCCTATCCAAAATAACTGATGCCTACTGGAAAAAAGAAAACGAAGATAAAGAAAACCAATCAGCCATATTTCATCACACACAGCATATTGTCATGAAATTTGTAACTAACCAAAGTGACCCGCGAACATGGTATGAAAACCCTCTCTGGAATATTCTAAAAATTAATCTGGAACCAGAATTGCAACGAATCGTAGCGCCACTAAACTTGCAACAACCTCAATTCCCGAAAATAATGCTAGCAAGGTTACGTGAGGGTTCATCTATTGACAGGCATGTTGACAACACAGTAGGACACGGTCTAACACACAAAATTCACGTTCCCATAGAAACCAGCACAGAGGTCTTATTCGAAGTTGACGGTGTTTTTACGCATCTAGCGCGTGGACGGGCTTACGAAGTTAACAACCTAAAACCACATAGTGCCACAAACCCAACAAACAAAGCACGAGTTCACTTAATTTTTGAGGCATTCGATGGTATCGAATAACTTAGCAAAAAAACCATCGAACATTCTACGCAAATTTCTTAGTCTCTCGCTACAAGACAAATGCCGATTTTTAGAAGCTTTGACACTCCTAACTCTGGTTGACGCTGCACTCCGTCTTATAGCCGTCAGGCATGTTACGAAATTAGCAGGTGAGCTAAACCACCAATCATCAGAAATAGTACAGTCGAAAAACTTAGAAAAAGCAAAAGCAATTAGTCGTGCGGTGACACGCGCGTCTAAGGGCTTACCGCATCATCCTGTCTGTTTCGCTCAGGCGATAACAGTACAGTGTATGTTACGAATTCGCAGGATGTCTGGAACGCTATATTTGGGTGTTTCCCGAAATCCAACAGATCTTGACAACGCCTCTGAACTCACAGCGCACGCTTGGGTACGCATGGGAAGCGAAGTAATCATTGGCTATAAAGGTTATAAAAAATACACTCCTGTTGCCTATTTCTCAGCAGAACAGTAAGCGAACTGCAACGCTGCTAGTAGTTTATGAGGTTGCTGTATCCCCCCAGTTCTGGTCATCTCAAAGGTCAACTTTTCAATATCTAAAAACTGTGCACGCTCTGGTGCAACTTGATAATCATTCACTAATTGGTTTGCTGCCTGTCTAATAACGTGCAAGGAGAGATCGACTCTTGCCGGTTCATCTTTAGAGGAATTATCGACAATACTCCTCGGCAGTAGGCCTCTCATCGATTCGCGCATTAACCTTCTATTCTGTCGTTCCGGTCTATACAGATGATCAGGAAGACCAAGCGCAAACTCGATAATTCTCCGATCGAGCAAAGGATAACAATATTGGATGCCAAATCTAGCCCCGGCTATTGACCAGGCATCAGTTCGATTTGCAAGATGACCGTTATTCAAATGCATAACCTGACATTCTTTACTATTGCTGGGCCAACCGGATATAAGTTCACGAGTAACAACCTGCTTATGCAGTTCAACAGATGCATATCCACGTGCGCCACGAACCCCGCCCTTCTTTCTAGATAATCGGACCGAGATACTCTTCAGATCTCTAAGCGAACGTCGAATGGGGTTTCCATTTAATTTTTGAATATCTCGCAAGTACTGCCCCCAACGACCAGTCGTTAGAAGGCTAACAAAATAATTTCTACCGCTGTAGGAGATGAACTCGTCCCCGCCCCAACCAGAAAATAGATGCGATACCTTGTCGTCATAGGCTGCCTGCAGCGTCGGAACTTCCGCAGCGAGCATTTCTGTAGGCCCATAGACAGGATCAAGCGCTAGTGACGACAACATACTTTGCACACTCAGCGGGGCGAATCGTATCTTTAAGGCCAGCGCATTACCTGCGATAGCCACTATTTTTTGATCAGGTTTTTCTTCGACACCTGGTGCGGGTTTTGGTTGCCAGGTAAAACCAATCGGTGCACTTGTATTCCTAATCTTACGACTAGTATTGACATGATAAGCGACAGCGCTCGAATCCAGCCCTCCGGTAAGGTGGACTCCAATATGACCTGCAGCTGGTGTGGCCTCATGCACCACCTGTTTAAGCAACAGCTTAAGCTCCTCCGCGGCTTCCCCCAGCTCGCTGATATCAAGTAAAGGGCTGCTTTGTGCATTCCAGTAGGCTTTTGTGAATTCACCTTCGCGGTTAAGTATAGAGCAATGGGCTGGGGCTACTGTTCGAATACCTTTTATTAAGGTAGCCTCGGGCACATGGGGCTGCGCATGCATGAATGCGGCGAGCGCTGTTTCGTCTATCTGAACCGACCAATTAGCCTGATCTACAATGACTTGAATATTAGACGCAACGTAAACTCGACCTTGATCACGGGCATAATATAACGGCCGGGTTCCAGCGTGGTTGCGGACTAAATGGAGTTTTTGCTCGTTTTCATCCCAAATAATAAGCGCATAATCACCTGAGAGCTTATCTAAAAACTGGAGTCCTTCTTTATAATAGAGTTTAGCGACTAATTCCACATCGCTGATTCGCGACGACGACGCAATACCTACGAGACCGGCCAAAGTAGCGCGATCAGAAAGTGCGCCAAAAACCACCACCTCCAAATTTTGAAAACAATCATGGGAAACGTGACCCGACTCCGCCATCTTGGTATCTAGTTGAACCCTGAACTTAGGCGAGTGAGTTGTTCGCCAATCTAAAGTAACGTATAAAACTGCCATAAAATATCTCTAAAAAATTCACCACAGCCTAGAAGCTACACTACCCTTAAAACTGGAACGCTATAATTTGACCGCAAACAGATTCTTACCAAGTAATTTCTGCGGCATAAGGTCAGCTCTAACAATTCGTTGAACAATTAAACTTTAACACCTGCCAAATCCGTTTAAACTTACTGAATTTAAACAAAATTCTTGAAGAGCAACTATTAGCACTAAGGAGAAGAAATTGCTTTTTCGCCTCTAGCTAATTGAATTAGGAACCAAATACCCTACTCAGGCGAGATAACATCACATTTAAAAGATAAGCTGCCATCCTGGCTCAGCTGCTGAGCCAGGACGGGAAGTACGCGAGACATTTTATCAAACAGTTTCCAGGGCGGGTTAACAACAAACATTCCTGATGCAGTCATACCTCTTTCGCTAGAATCATCAAGTATGCCCAACTCAAAACGCTGTATATTCCTGATACCGCTTTTTTCAAAATGGCTTTCCATCATTTCAATTTTTCGCCTATCCACCACCGGATACCAAATGGCGTAGGTGCCTGTGTTGAATTTTTTGTAGGCGCTGGCAATACTACTAACCACCAGTTCGTAGTCAGATTTAATTTCATAGGAAGGATCAACAAGAACCACCCCACGCCTGCTAATGGGCGGTAATAGCGCTTTTAGTCCATCGAAACCGTTTTTGCATTGCACCTTTGTCTTTTTGCTATTCGGCAAATTTTTGCTAAGCAGCTCATAATCTTGGGGGTGCAGCTCAAACAACCAGGCCCTATCTTGGGGGCGCAAAAAATAGTTGGCAATAACAGGGGAACCTGGATAAACCGTTAACACCTTTGACGGATTGATAGACTGAATCATCTCAAAATATCGCGCTAATTCAGGGATATCGCCGGCCCTTAATCGACCTATACCGTTCGCGTATTCTTGCAGCTTTTGTGCATCATCAGATTCAAGGCTATACAAACCCGCACCAGAATGGGTATCTATGTAGTCAAACGGCTTTTCCTTTTGGATCATGTGATCCAGGATTTCAACCAATACGCAGTGCTTAAGCACATCAGCAAAATTGCCTGCATGAAACGAATGGCGATAACTTAACAAGGTTCAGTCTCAATAGATTTACAAATTAGTTGTGAATATAACAGAAGCGCCATCTCGGCCCACACGCTTAAATATTAATGAGCTTGACCTGGAGGTTTTCTCTAGGTGCCGGTGGCGGGCTTTTCGCATAGCCCAAGCGCACCAACATTTGGAGTGTTCCACCTTCTGGTGCCAGGGCACTATGAATCTCTTCATAGTGTTCTGACATTTCAGGAAATTCTTGGAGTGCCTGACTAAGTGGGTGAAGAGCCAGGCCTAGCTCCGTTGCTTTCAGGTGCATCCTAAGCCAAGACCGACCTGATTCTATTTGTGCGAGCCGCTCGTTTGCAGAGCTTGCCTGACTTGGGGTGCTTAGCCACAAGAACGCCGAAGATGCATGACAGGCATCGATATAGCCGTTCAAACTTCCGTTATAAGCAAGTGTGCCGGGCTTGCGCATTTTTTCGCGAGTCATTACCCCCAACAGATTCAAGGCTTCTATCGGCACACCCGGAATTGCAAGTCCCCAGGGAGAATCGTTCATTTCTTGCTTGGAAAATCGCATCACTTTTATGCTTTCTTCCCGGGTGCGCGGCGTTTCCCATTCAACGCGCCAGGCGTTACTCGTTAGGTCACGAAGCCTATTAAGCATCGGTGCAGTGTTGGTATAGGCCACCCTTGCAGGAGTACGAGCAGCATTTGCAATGGACAAGAGCGTGTCGTCAGATACGGATTTGCTCAAGTCATATTTTGCACGATTTGTGCGACGCGCCAGCACCTGACGAAACAGCGGATCTGGCGCAGCTTGCTTGCCCTTAACAATACGCACAGCTGCAATGGGTTTATCAGCAGTGAGTACTGGCGGATCTAGTGTGGGCTGGGTTGTGGGCTGGGTTTCGGCATTGCCACCACCAGGGAATGCTGTGATATCAGCGTGCCAACCTTTATCAGCTGCAGCCAGGTGAAACATTTCTAGGAAACAACCAAAACCGATGGTGATTTGACGGGAAAATGGATCGGTTTCTGGCAGTAGCCGATCAAGGTTTGCATACACCTCAAAACGGGTCTCATCTATACGATGAATGCGCCAGGGCTGCATATTATGCGGGTTTGGCGCTAATAGAGCGTAGGCAAGAAAACCGAGTAACGGATCGCCAATATCATCTGATGCAGTACCCCAAGCAGCCCTGGCTTCAGTTGGAGAACGCGTTGCCCCCCACCCGACAACCCCCGTGAGCAAAATCGCAGCTCCTCCACTCACCAAGACAGCTCGACGAGACATCATCTTGGATTCTTCGCTTGATTCTAACTTCACGTCTTCTGATTCAGGAATTAGTCGCATCAGAGCGCACGCCGAACAGCAGACCAGATCATCATCATTCCTACCGTGAACAGCCATAAAGTAACCGAGATCGTGGCCAGAAACAGATTTGCTGTCATACCAAAGAGCTCAATAACTGGGTGTCCCAGAATGAGGGCCACGGGAAATCCGGCCCAGCCCAGCCATTTGGGAAGACCATCATTACGTATGATTAGAATCGAGATGCACACCAGCCAAAAGACGGTGAACATGGAGACACCCAGCAATTCACCGATAGCACCGCCCCATGCATTAACCGCGGCTTGTACCATTTCAATGGCAGATGCGACTTCTGGCGTGGCAGTGCTGTGCGCTTCAGCTAATGTTGTTGACGCAGTGAGCCAGCGAATAATGCCGATTGCTCGGGCCAGAGACGAGGCAACAATAAAGGCTATTCCTAATACAAAAACGGCCCCTAGCTGTTTGTTGGAACCCATGGCCACCCAAGCGACAGCGGCCCCGATCGGTGCCCATGCAAGCGAATACACAAGGTAGACGCCATAACCCAGTCGCACTTGATCCAGTTCCGCCAAAATCAAGGGCAGCACCTGCTGAGGTGAAAAATCAAGACTGTTGGGCCAATCGATGGCGCCGCCCAAGATAACTTGCGGCACAAGAACCAACATTGTTTGAGCAATCGCCAGAACCCCAATCAAAATCAGCGTATTTTTCCCTATCGTATTTTTTTGCAGCATCTCTTTCTCAGTCATTACAGTGTCCTGTTTACATTCAGTACGGATGAGACTACGCTTTTCATATTCGAGACGATAGATCGAATTTTAAAACACTGACTTTCAACTATGAAATATGCTTAGCCCTACTCGCACGCCCAAACTGGCCTATATCCAATCGTTTTGCTCGGTTGCGCGTCATGGCTCGCTAGCCGCGGCGGTACGTGCGGAGGGTGGCAGTCTGCCAACACTAAGCCGCCATATTTCGGCCCTGGAGCAGGATTTAGGGATTACATTATTTGATCGAAGGGGCGACGGCTTAAATCTGACTCAAACCGGCGTACGCTTGTTTGAGCATGCTGAAGATGTCAGCAAAGCGGCGGCACGTTTTGCGATGGCTGCAAACGGCCAAGATGCGAAAATTGCCGGGACGGTGCGTATTACCGCAAGTCGTAGTGTGGCAAATTTTATTCTGCCAAAACTTTTGGCCAAGTTGGGCAGCCTGCAGCCAGAAATAGTCATTGAAGTCGTTGCGACCGATGCCTCCTCAAACCTTTTGATGCGCGAAGCTGATATCGCTGTACGAATGTTTCGCCCCACTCAAGCAGATCTTATTGCCAAAAAAATAGGCGACTTACAGTTGGCAGCTTATGCCACAACTGATTACCTTAGCGCGCGTGGGGAACCTCAAAGTTTCGGTGATCTGCAACATCACAACATTATCGGGCAGGATACGAACGATAAAACGGGTGCGCAGCTACGTGCGATGGGCTTACCGATCACAGCTGACTTTTTTCGTTTCAAGTGTGATGATCCGACCGTTTCATGGAATATGGTATTGGCAGGATGCGGCATTGGTATTGGTCACACGCGCCTTGGCGATAACGCGCCAAACCTGCAGCGGGTTCTGCCGCACACCCCTAATATGACACTACCCATGTGGCTCACATCACATGCGGAATTACGCACCAGCGCACGCGTTAGAATTGTTTACGATTTTTTGGCTGACGAATTGTTAGATTCACTGGGTACCGCGAAATCATAGTTCAAGAGACCGAAGCTTCATTTTCTGCCACTCGGACTACTAAACCTAACAATTCGATTTTCAGCTTCGATGTTCAACAATGGCAAGTCAAAAAACGTATTTAGCACCATGCTGCCATGCGTAAAAACAGCTTGTTCAAACACTGCGCAGTAGGCTCGATCTAACATCTTGCCAGCTTGGCTACTCCAGCTTAACTCTATCGCTGCTCTCGCGCGCCTCTTCCGTAAGTAACAACCAACGATACATAGGTTCAGCCGTACTCCGAACTTCGGGGTTCACCCGTTTTAAGTGATCTGCGTCGGTAAGCCACGCAGTGGCAGCGGCTACATAAGGGGCTAGCGTGAGATCAAACTTATTCTGTTTAAGCCAGTCAATATATTGCTGCGAAAATCCGGTCTCTTTCACCACTCGTGTCAGTCGCAACATATCGTCTCTGCAGCTTTGCCACAACCAGTCAGGTGGATTGGTGAACGTTTCGGTTAGGCATGCAAAGGCGTCACCCAGGTTGGCTTGATGCAAGGCAATGCTTGCTGTAAGCAGCGTATAACCTGGCGTGTCCGCTTCAAACTCACCCGCTAAACGTTGTGCCCCACCGGTATCGCCTTGCAGAATAGCCGACCAGCCCAAATTCATCGGTGCAGTCCAATCAGCAGCATCAAGCGCAATTGCCTCTGAAAACGCTGATTCAGCATTGGCAGAATCCGCTCTATAGTCAAGCAACAGGTTGCCAAGACTGTTCCACGATGCATCGTCGCAGGCATCAATTTCTAGAGCTTTGCGATAGGCCTTTTCGGCTTCTTCAAAGCGCATTAAATGATCTCGTAGTAGGTTGCCTAGCCCACTCCATGTGTAAGCGCTTTTCTCGTCGATTTTGATTGCACGTCGGTAGGCTTGTTCTGCTTCATCAAAGCGCTGCGAGCGGAAGTGTAACAATTCGCCCAATAAGATCCACGGATAAACGATGTTATTGTCAATTTCTATTACACGTCGGTACGCTTGCTCTGCTTCATCTAACCGCTCTAATTGACGGTGCAAAAGACCACCCAAACCAAGCCAAGGTTCGGGACGGTTGTCATCTAGCTCAATAGCACGTCGGTACGCTTGCTCCGCTTCTTCAAACCGGTTCAACTTAGTATGCAACAAGTGAGCTAAATTAATCCAAGGATGTGAGTAGTTTGCGTCGATTTTGATGGCACGTCGATAGGCACATTCAGCCACGTCAAAACAACTTAATGGGGTTTTAAGCTTATTACCAAGGCGATTAGCAGTTTCACTTGAGCCGTTATAATTTGACGGAAATGCGGGCACGGCAGTGAGCGAAACAGTCGCAAGAGCACTTGTCTCTAACATTGCTAATACAGCATAAAATACCGAAGTGTCTTTTGTTGTAGATAGAACTGACAACATGCCCTCTTCATCGCCGTTTCCAGTTATATCACCTTGCTCATAGTGTGCAGCGAGACATTGATAGCCGTCACCCAGTGATTCAGTCCAGATAGTAGACTCTGCTGAAAACACCTCAATTAGCCCATCAATCTGAGTTTGCGTTAGCGTCGCGATAGAATCGACAATAACCTGTTTTTTATTGGCATCAGGACTCAATGACCGGGCTAATAGTCTACAAAATTCGTCAACGTTAACTGTTAAATCCTGGCGTGCAATCAGCGATTCTTTTAGCAACGCTTGTCTTTCAATATGCCCCACCACTGCAGCGTCATAGTCAACCTCTGGCTCTAGAATTTCTCGCAGTGCGGGGCTTAGATCGCGACTCAATCTACGATTAAGTGCGGTACGCTCTGGAGAGTCGTCTAGTGCGTGTAGCAGTGCTTCGCTAAGCGCGGATCTTCCGGTATCGTCATGCACAAGATATCGCGCACGCTCTTTGAGTTCGCCTGGGCTAAACCAGGCATTAAGAAATTGCGTCAGCCAACGCAATCGCTCACGACTACGGCGACTGCCATGTCGCATCAGATACCAGATGTTGAAAAAGCGCTCCTGCACTTGATAACCCTTGCGCTTTCCACCGAGTGATACACGCTCTATTAAGCCGTCGGTTTCCAAACGATTAAGTTGCGGCGACACTTTGTTGGTGGCCAGTTCCGTTTTTTTACTGATTGTTTTTGAATCAACAGGGTCCCAATGCAGCGCTATGGCATCGAATACACGACGTTGCTGCTCCGCGATCTCTTCGGTACGCGCCTTATACAAAGGTGTACAACTCTCCAACACACCTTCGAGTAGATCTGCGACGGTGTTACCGTCGCGCTCACCTAGCGTTTCTAGAATCTGGTAGATAACCGTCAAGGTACGCGGATTGCCACCACAAAGAGTGTGCAGCGCTGGCAGTTGCGCAGGATGATTGTCAAGTTGCTGCTTGACTCGCTTCCCTGCCTCGCCGCGCAAAGCGGCGAATTTTACCAAGCACGAATGCATGTCTGCTGCACTTAGTGGTTTCAACTCTGTAAGCTTAAAAAAATGGTAGAAGGCCACGTCTCGCTCAGTCACACTGGCAGGTAATCGACTACTGCAGGCCAGCAGCATTGGACTGTTGGATTGCTGCAAAATCTCTCGCAAAGCCCAAGCCTCATGGTTCGACAGATTGTTTAGAATGAGATCGAGGTTGTCCACCAGCAAGAGTGGTCTGCGCTTGTGTTGCTCAGTTACCGCACACATCAAGGGCCATAACTCCTGCGCATCATCAATGGCATCGTCAAGTGCATCAGCACTGGCGGTATCACCCTGTTTTTGGCACCAGTCCGCAAGAGCATCAGCGCAGTTCACCCAGAGCTGAGTCAAGCTTGCAACATTGTATTGCTCTTCTCGGAACGTCAGTGGTATCCATTGTGCCGATAGCTCAGTGTCGTCCCGCACGGCGATCGCAAGCCGCCGTAACAGTGAGGTTTTGCCCATTCCACGCTGACCGTAGACCAACGTATGTGGGCAGAGCGGCTCAGTGGCTGCGCGCCTGATTCGGTTGAGCAGCTGTTCAACCGTGTCTGCTCGAGCGATAAACGTCTGAAGAAAATCACTTTCTTTCAATATGGTTGGATCGGTCAATGCCAGTCTGGCGATTTGTGTGGTCATAGAGGAAACTTCTTACACCAATACTCTCGTAACAGACCGAACATAAACCGATAGCTGTTGGACGCTTCATCGCGAATAAGATAGCCGTCGTTACAGAGGTATTGCAGTGTTTGCTGCAGGTTGCTCTCGTCTGCCGCAAGTATGCCTTGCAATGTGCTTATCTGTTCGCCTGACTCTGCCTGCGCCATCAGCTGCAAAGCATGATGTGCGATTAACGCTAATTCATCAGCATAGTTTCGGTTGATGTGATCAGGCCAATCGCTAAACAATCGGTTCCAAGGGCTGATCAGTAGCCGCGCGATAGCTGCATCTATCGCGGCTTCATCAACCGCTTTTTTATCACTCTCTTCGATGCGGTCGAGAAGGTGCTCAATGTAATGCGGCGCTAACCACCCAAGTCGGTGCTGCAAATAATCATGTGCCGACGCCGCTGGCGATTCAAGCTGCCTTTGTTCACAGAGGTGGTTAACAAACAAGGTTGCCTGCGAGCTGTTGAGCGGCCCCAGCTCGAAAGCATGCAAATCGTTCAAAGCTCCACTGAGTGCGTGTTGTTCAGCAATGTGATCTATACCAATTGAACCCGTGATAAACCAGCGAACGCCATCGTATGACGCGCGTGCTTGTCGCAAGCAATAAAGGAGTTCGTGCCCACGCTGACCATTATCGACACGATCAGCATTCACACAGGCTGATAAACAAACCGACAGCTCGTCAATCAATAACAAGGTGGGACGTTCACGCTCAGAGAATGCCGCAAGCAACGCATCGAGCAACTTCTGCCAGTCAGCTTTTAGTATCGCTTGCGCAAGTGCTTCATCTTCCGGCTCACCACTGATAAGGTCACCGAGACGAGATTTTAAATGAGTCCATAATCCTGCCACGCCCAGCGTCTCCTGCGCGGCAGCGGCCAACCTGTGTATCGCCTCTTCTGGAGAAAGCGCCGATTGCATGTCAACGAATACAGTGTCAAAGCCTTGCGCTTCGGCTTCTTGTTCCAACAATCGCAAAAGGTAGGTTTTACCAACCCGGCGAGGCCCAAACAAACTAAGGTTTTGTCCTCGCGAAAGGCGACGCCATATCATCGATCTTTCTTTTGGCCGTTGCCATTGTTTCATTTCAAGCTCATTTATATACAAATTTGTATATATACAATATTGTTTAAATACATTACTGTCAAGTATTATGCCATTTTAAAGCTATCTCTGACTAAAGCTGTTGTTTTATATGCCAATTATGGACAAATCTATATTTGAACGATGCTAGGAGCCTGCGCGGTAGAAGATCATGGTCCGGCATACCGGCGGCGCTCTCGCTACGTGGCCTTCTACCGAGCAGACTCCTAGATGCTGTAGATTGAGTAGAACAGTAGCCAGTCGATAAACTAACTTCGACTGCTGAACTGCTGGTGTAGATGAGTGACCAAGGGGATTTAAGCCAACCAGAATGGCACTCGCATACCCTTCCCTATAGCCCTGTAGAGCCAGCAGCCCAACACTTCAAACCGTGGCAAGCCAAATAGTATGTCTAGTACCTTTACTGCCATGTGCAAAGACAGTCTGTTCTGACACTTTCAAACCACATTCGTGCAGCCGCCTAGCAAACTGCAGATCAGGGGTTGCCGACCAATAAGCCAGCACTCCACCTTGTTTGAGGCATTCGCGAGCGCTGCCTATACCTTCGTGAGAATACAACCAATCATTGCCACTCGAACTAAGCGCTTCAGGGCCATTATCAACATCCAACGCGATAACATCAAAACGTTCTTCTTCACTCGCACTTGGGCTACGTAGCAGATCACTCACATCACCTGGATAAACCGTGGTACGCGCATCTGATAATGGGTGATCTGAATAACTACCCAATGGGCCTTTGTTCCACTCAACAACCTCGGGCACCAATTCAGCAACAACCACACGAGACTTTGCACCTGTAACCGCTAGCACCGCGGCAAGTGTGAAACCCATGCCCAATCCACCAATAAGAACATGGACCGACTGAGTTTGTTTGAGCAACTCGCACGGCAATGTTCCCAATGCAGATTCAGAAGCGTGTTTGCGCGTGGACATGAGCTCTCCACGACCGGAGATCACGATACTGCAGTCGTCCTTGCCTTGATACAGCTTCAACACCCGATCACCGCCGGGTATGGCAGCCTGCCCTAATAACGTTTTATTTTTCATTTTAACTGTGCAGTGATGTCAGTGACGATTATAACAGTTGGTCCTTGTCACACGAGAATCAAACCGCTTTAATCTAGCCTCTTGACATAGCTTTTCGCACTGGCATCGGTGACGCTTATCAGATATTTAAGGTCATCGTGCTGACAGGAGTACAAGCATTAGGTTATCGGGAAAATGATCAAGAATAGCCTTAGTAGTTTGCAGGCCATTGAGCTTAGACATTACTGCGAAACACGAAGTAGAACTGGTACATTTACTCTCGATAGTACAACAAGTGTTGAGTACCTTCTGCGATAGATTACGTAGAGAGTCGGCTCATTGTTGTATCATCTATCGCCTAAACGAGCCGATTTGCAGAACTATTGGCCCGATGCAAAGCACATCAACGCACATCAACTCATGGAGCCAACCTTGGCACAATCAGCAGATAAAAACCGCCGCATCGTTCTTGCCGAGCGTCCGCACGGACTACCCGACGAAAATACTCTCAAACTCGACGAGGGCGAAATACCACAAGCTGGTGACGGGCTGATGTTATTACGGACAGTTTATCTGTCAATCGACCCGTATATGCGTGGACGCATGAACGATACAAAGTCTTACGCTGTGCCTGTACAGATCGGTGAGCCAATAACCGGCCAAGTGGTTGCCGAAGTCATCAGCTCGAATGTTGAGGGCTTTGCGCCCGGAGATCATGTGTTGCACGGCAGCGGTTGGCAAGATTACGCCGTCTCTGACGGTGTGGGCGTCATGAACCTTGGTAAAAACCCGGAAAACCCATCCTGGTCACTGGGTATTCTAGGCATGCCAGGTTACACCGCCTACGCAGGGCTGCTCAAAATTGGTGAACCCAAAGCCGGTGAAACTGTAGTGGTAGCGGCGGCTTCAGGGCCTGTTGGCGCTACCGTTGGGCAAATTGCTAAGCTCAAGGGCTGTCGCGTGGTGGGCATTGCTGGCGGTGCTGAGAAATGCGCCCACGTTGTAAACAACTTAGGTTTTGATGCTTGCCTCGATCACAAGTCTGACGACCTAGCCGCGCAACTAAAAGCTGCCTGCCCAGACGGTATTGACGTCTATTTTGAGAACGTCGGCGGCAAAGTGCTCTATGCAGTGCTACCACTACTCAATGAGTTCGCGCGCATGCCAGTGTGCGGCATTGTCTCTTGGTATAACCTCACGGGCCTTCCCGAGGGTGCTGATCACGGCCCCATGATTATGGGTACCATCCTGCGTATGAAAGTAAAAGTGCAAGGCTTTATTATCTTCGATAGCTTTCCGCAGAGTGTTTATCACGAATTTTCCGCTGCGATGAAAGGCTGGTTGGCTGAAGGCAAAGTGGAGTACAAAGAGCAAGTGGTGGATGGTTTGGAAAACGCACCAGCGGCTCTTAACGACGTTTTACTGGGACAAAGCTTTGGAAAGGTGGTTGTAAAAGTGGGTTAGCGGATATTAGCCCCACCGCTGCTCTTGCGTGCTGCCCAACTGTGTGATGGTTATGCGTGGCGGCTATGAGCGGCGGTTTTTTAATCGGAGATACCAGGAAGGCCGTGCTGGATATAAAACAATCACGAAATGAGTAAGATTGTCGACACCTTCATAGCCCCGCCTTGCTCGCAAGCCATCACGTATCTATACCAGGATGAGTATCTACTGCTAATTGAAAAACCGAGTGGCCTGTTAAGCTTGTCTGGTAAGAACCCGCGTAACCAAGATTCAGTTCATTTTCGTATCGTTAAAGACTTCCCAACAGCAACGCTGGTGCACAGGTTAGATTTTGGGACATCAGGCATTATGGTGGTTGCCCTCAACAAACAAACTAACGCGCATCTAACAAAGCAGTTCCAACTACGTAGTGTTAAAAAGCGCTACAAAGCTGTTTTGCAGGGCCACCTTGAGAACGATCATGGAGTTATCGATTACCCTATTGCGAAAGACACCACTATCTTCCCTCGGTTAAAAATTTGTACTGCATCGGGAAAATCTGCAATCACTCGTTACTCTGTAGAAGCACGTTTAGATTCGCCAGCTCGTAGTATCGTGCGTTTCAAACCTGCAACAGGCCGCACGCATCAATTAAGAATTCACGCGCTTGCCATTGGTCACCCTATTCTTGGGTGTGATCTTTATAATGATGACAATAGCCAAGGTTTGGCTGACAGGTTAATGTTGCATGCGGCAAGTTTAGATTTTTTACATCCCGTATCAAGTGAGCATATGCATGCAGTTTGTCCTTGTCCGTTTTAATGTATCCGAGATCTATAGGGATTAAATTATTAAACGTCTTCAATCTACTGTTAAGCATGAGTGTCTAGTTTTTCGCAGTGATTTCTATACGGCTCTACTCATCAAAGCCTGTTCAGTATATTTCAAATAAATTAACGAACATCGCTGTTAAATTAAAGGTAGTAATGATGGCCCTGAAACGCAAAGCACGAGAATTAACGTTAACGGCCGCATCACAATT
>JAVCKV010274891.1:0-14857 GCA_032274145.1 Herpochondria borealis
GAACTGGTCACATGAGGTCAAGATTCCATCAATCAGTCCTTGGAACACGGCCGGAGCCTGTGCTAATCCAAATGGGACCGTGTTGTATTGAAATTTGCCGAATGGGGTGACGAATGCCGTTTTTGGTTTTGATACGTCATCCAACCCAATGTGATGGTAGCCGGCTCTGAGATCCAGGGTAGTGAACAGAGTTGAACCCCCTAATTTGGCGAATAGTTCGTCAATTTTTGGGAGTGGGTACAAGGACAAGCAGCCTTTAGCTTGCGATCGTCCTTTTTGCACCTCTGGTTGTAATGAATTTATCATGCGAAAATCCACGCACAACCTACGTCTCGGTGGTTCGCCTGGCTCAGACTTCTTGGGTACCACAACAATTGGACTGGCCCAAGGGGAGATACTACGAGATATTACTCCTGCGGCTTCTAATGTTTCGATTTCTTTCCTTACCCAGTCCCTGTGTTTTAGAGCTAGGGTGTAAGGACGCTGTGCTATAGGCGGATTGTCTCCAGTATCCACATTCATGGTGGTTAATTTTGTGTAACCAATGTCCTGATTGTGTTGAGAGAAGATAGCCGGGTTAGCCTTGCACAGTTGGTCAAATTCTTGCTTGATGTCCTGAGGGACGTCATAGTCTTGTAATTCAATGCGTGGACGAGTATCCACATCCGCATTAGAGTTTAGAAAGTCGGATTTAGGTATCGCAGGTAACATCTCCTGACCTGAAGGATCCCGTACGTGGTACGTTTCAAATGTCTGCCGGAGCAATGGATCCTGGTCAGTGGTGTTGTCCTCAACCCTACAATCCTTGAGGTCCACATAAGCGACCTCATCGTCTTCAGGTAATGCAAAAGCCACTACCTCGTGCTTTGGGAGGTGTGCCTTAGAATACCCAACATTTGTAATACACACGGGGATACGTTGCTTGTCCCAGCGTTCCCCTCTAAATTTTGTTGAATGTACGTGTAAGTTGGGGAACTCTTGAAAGATGTAGCCATTGGGTACCGTTGTCATCCGGTCGAAGAGGGTATGATCACAATCTACCTCCGCAACAACAGAGTGTCTAGCAGGTACACTAATGGCACGTTTCAGAAACAACGGGGATCCACTCCCCACTGGTTCTGTTTCAACTAGGAGTTTCCCATCAAGGTACAGTGCATTGGTGTTACGTCTTGTGAACGCAACGCTAGCGTAATGTTTTTGTAAGAAGTCTCTGCCAATGATGATATCTCTGGACAGGAGGTCACATACAACGAAAGACTGGTTGAACTTTTCACCGCCTAACACGAATGAGGTGTTCACGTTGCCTTTACTACCCATGGGCGTGCGGTTTGCTGAAAAACAGTGGATTATCTTGCTTCTGTCCAACACACCTGGTTGAACATTGTTGAAGAAATCCGATTTCATTACACTTTTTGCTGCGCCCGTGTCTATGAGTGCTCTGACCTGATGTCCATTGATCATGATTTGGAAAGTTGATGGTGCTGTCACCATGCTGCCTTCAGTAGGGATATGACATATTTCCGACTGGTGAAGAGGGACTTCATGGCAGTATTCCAGCGGATTGTATCCCTTAGGTAGTCAATCCGAAATGGCGGATTGACCCTCTCTCCAGGAACGTTGGAAACAAGCTTCCTGCTCCAATGGTGAAAGTTCACAAATCTGTTGAATCATGGCCTCTTCCAGCTCATCGTCCATCTCGATATTCTCGACGTATAGCCGCTGGATTTCAGGCACCTGATTCTTATCAAACAATTTCTTGGCCTCTGTGTACATCCGTTTAAGGGTCACAAAGGAACCACGACGCCAGTTTGGGTCGAATTGTTTGAGGAAGTCTTTGTCTCGCCCCTGAGACGGGCGCTGATCACGCGATGGTTGATGGTCGTTTCTGGATCCCGGGATGGATCCACGATGCGCGTAACCTAGCGGCTTGGCGGCGTCGCTGTGGGCGCGAGGTTCGCCATCCTTGGATTGCGCCGGCGGTTGTTGGTGCGGAATCCGTGGTGGAAAGCGAGGTTGAAAGCGTGGTTTGCTTTCAGGACCATCCCTGCGATAGTCCGGATTGAAGTTGTTGCCCTTGTACGCGTGGCCTGGTGGGGCTGAGCGTACTTCGGCGACTTCCAACTCTAACTGTCCAGTGTTTACTTCCTGGACTGAAAATGTTGGATCTGCCTGTTCCGACTGTTTTGAAGCTACAACCAGTTCCGTGAAGGTGGTGAACGGTGTTCCCCTTAGTTGGATCCTGGTTTGGATTGCAGTCTTCAATGTCTGTCGTAGGGTGGTAATAAAGAATGTCATGGCTTGAGGAGTTTCCAAACAGTCTGGAGGAGCCATCAGATCCATTTGACCCACTGCCATGCGGTACACATTCTTAAACTCTGCCGTGTGTGCGTACACATCAGTGGAAAGTTGTTGTTGTAATCCGCTGAGTAGGCGGACACCTGTTTGATTTCCAGTGAGGTGGCTGTGACGGCGGATTATTAAGTCCTTGAGGGATCCCTCGTTGAGGTTAAACCCTTCATGTTCAATACAAGCCTTTAGCGCAGGTCTGAATTCATTGGTAGCCATCATTGGCAACAGTTTCCTGAAGAACCCAGTTCCTTGTGCTACCTCAAATATTGCTTCTACCCAAGGTATGCAAGCCTTAGTACTGCCGTCAAAACGATCCATGTGCTTGAGGCTGCCTTGGAGCTGATATAACGAGGGTTGATGCTTGTTGAATGGTCTTGATTCGGTGTGGGGTTCGCCAGCTTGGGATCCGGCGTGAAGAGAATACCCCATAACAGGCATAGGATTTGCCGTCTGAGACCCATACAGCTGGTCCTGTGTATAACAGGAGCCAGGTGCAGTGGATTGTGGCGGCGGCAAGTTTGCCTGTGGTTGTACGACGCCAAGCTGTGGTGGGGCGTACAACTGATGTCCGGGCGGTACTTGCGGCTGCGTGTACATGAAGTTTGGCATTGGCAAGTGACTGGCCCCAGGAGGTGGTAAAATCATCGTCGGGGCAGTACTCAACGTAGGAGTACCGTTATGGCCCGACGGGACTACAGGTTGAAAAACCTGAGCTTGAGGACACGGTGTACCCATAGGGTGCAATCCACATCGCAGACACAGAGGGTCCGATGGGGTTAGTTGCTGGGTCATATGTGCCTGATGTACCTGATCAGGGGGACCTGAAATAGGCACACCTGAATGTCTAGTAATTGGTGGTGGAGTGGGAACAGATGGTGGATTCACCTGCACTGGTCTGGTAGGGTGGTCCACTAGAGGAGCCTGAATCACTGGTGTGTTCGCTGGAGATGCTGGTGGTTCCGGAGTCTGTACCGCTGGATTGGCCAGTGGATTTGGGACTGGAATCCCAGCAGCGTTACAGCGGGCTACCCTAGCGATGCGTGCTGTCTCTATCTGTTCCTCACGGCTGACGTGAACTTGCGCGTCAGTCCTAGCTTTTTTTTGTTTGGAACAAGCCATGTCGTCATGCGTGGCGATATTACACCAAGAGCAGAAAACATGGGTCTTGCAAGACATCCGACCATGACCAGGTAAACCGCACCGACTGCAATGTCTGTCAGGTTTAACCTTTGGTTTCTTGGTTGGAGTGCTAGGCTGGACGAGTTTCTTTTTAGGTGTCTTTTTAGAATTCCTAGGTTCCTTAGGTCCCTGAGTTCCAGTGAACTTGCCTTTGGAAGTGGAAGGAATTGAGGAATCCTGTTGTTGAACGGCTGGCACGGGGAACACTGTAGGTGGTGGATCCTGGCCCAGCGTAGGGGGGTCAACCGGCGGTGGTGCGACAGATGGGGCAGGCCCAGGAGTTGTAGTCCCGGACTGCTTGGCCTGTTGCACACATCGGTTGGTGTCCTCCTTGACGGTGCCACGACACTCCTGTAGCGTGTCCTGATCCGCAATCAGTTGTTCAACGTGTTCCTTAGGCTTAGGCAGGATAGGTAACCCTGCCGCTGCCCTGGATAGGTCATCAGTGTTCAAGATATTTTCCAGATGAGACAACTGCTTCGTGAACTCTACCGTGTGGTGGGAGTGTAAACTGATAGCAGCTTGTACCTCAGTCTGGGTTGGTGGTAAATCCGTGGCGTGATCATAAAGTTGATTCAGCCGGTTGAGTAACAACAGCCCATACTTCTGATACAGGTATACTCTTTCTGCAATCGTCAAGGGAACTCCCTTGTGATGGAAATCCAATAGTGCTGAGAATGGTGATTGTGTGCGATGTTCATTAGCGGATTTCGCTAATGATTTCCCTTTTGCGGGTATCTCCCTAGGATTGGGTTGTGGTGCGGGTGACGAGGGATGCTTCCGACGCCATTCGCTACCATAAGTATCCCAACTGACTCTCAGGTGTTCCAGGTGAAAAGGTTTCGTGGAACAGTCTACATATATTTGGTAGCAGTCCTCGTAGATTCCAGTCACTGTACCATGAGTAGGGTGCACAAAAAAGTCCTCAGTCCCTATGAATTGTTTCACAAGTGGCATTCTAACCCTTGCGTGTGGTTCACCCTGATAGGTTTCCACTTCAGTGTTTTGAGCGTACCGTAGGTACGTGTTGTTAAGATCAGGTAGGATCCAGAGGTTCTCACGGAGGAGGTAGTTACCTGGGGGTGGTACTGCATCCTTGGATTGCTCTGGTCCTTGACCTTCCCTTTGACCGTCCTGTGGTCCTGTGTGATTCCCGGAAGCTGATGCAGGATGGTTGGATTCAGCAGGCTGGGATCCAGTGGGGGGGGCGGCATCCGTCCCGGTCCCGGCGGAAAGTCCTTGTTCCTGACTGTCCAACATGTCCATAGCTTGGGAATGACTTAGTTGTTTTTGTGATTGGGCAGCAGCGTGGGTGTAGCTAGCTACCTCTTTATCCTCCGGGATGGATCTACCAGGGGTAGGCTCCGAAGAATTTGGGCTGTAACCCCGTGTAGATGTCCTGGAATTTACTGGAGTATTCCTTGGATTATGGTCTGAATTTGGATAATCTTCAGGTCCAAATCCGTAATCGTCTTCTGGTGGTATAGAAGGCGTGTCGGCGTGTATTTTGTTTACGTCGAGATGATTCCTCCCTGGATGTGATCCAGAGGTACTCCAGGTATCCGGCGAGTCGCGATTAGGTTGGGCTCGCGGTTGGTGAGGAGGCAAGGATGAACCTTGACTGGTGCCCTCCTGAGACTGAGAGTCTAGTAAGAACGATCCACTTGGAATAGATGGAGTAGGGTTGGCTGCGTCTAAGGCCGTACCGTGGGACCGATTTGAGGGTTCCTCGGATTGGGTATCCTTAGGTGCAGGGCCTGACTCGGTCATCACCTCAGTAAGAGCCTGGTTGGTGACTCGGTGT
The DNA here is from genome assembly GCA_032274145.1 of Herpochondria borealis. NCBI lineage: Eukaryota > Rhodophyta > Florideophyceae > Ceramiales > Ceramiaceae > Herpochondria > Herpochondria borealis. The sequence goes on from JAVCKV010274891.1 coordinate 5,333, forward strand.
ACTGAAGGTGGTTCCTGTAAATCTTCGCTAAATGACTCTAGTTTTGGTACCTGAGTTGACGTAGCCAAAGGTGCTGAGTGGGGTTGGAGTGAGGGTAACTCTTGGGAGGGTAATCCTGTACCTGGTGCAATGACCTCGAAACTGTCCGTAGAGGTACTGAGGGAGCCTGCTTGAGACTGTTCAGTACTGGAATCCGTGTCACTGTCGTAGTACGGTGTAGATCGTCCTCTCCTTACGAGAAACTCACACTTCTCCAATCCACCAGGAAATTGTGGCTTTCCTGACGCTCGAGTACGGCGCATTATAGTATTTACACAATAATTTGTGATCTTTTTAAGACCACCCACAGCGACTGTTAGTAGCCAGCTGTGTGTTTGTTTTACACTCCCGTCAATGGATCTTAAAGACCTTTTCTCAGCAGGATCCTGCTGAGCAGTTATGACGGATTAACTTAACTGTGTGGGTTTAGTGCTTCCCTAAGTGATGGAAATTGATACTTGTGATCTCCTTTTGAATGGAGAGATAACCCAGGTTATTTACACAACCCTTTGTTGTTAAAAATAGGGAATGTAGATGTCGTTATGGCAGTTATACATTTAAATTTTTAAAGACCTGAACATACACTTGGTTGGATTGTTGCTTTCAAGACCCTGATTTCTTAAAAGGTAATCACAATCCAATGGCCCGGTCCACGAAGGGCTACGGCAGCTACGAGTGAATCAATGTATTGATAAATGTTAACAATAGGTAGCCTAGATACGCTATGCAGTACGATCCGAAATCCAGGAAATTCCTGTTGGATCCGTAATGCCTCGGTGGCTATCCTGATAACAGCTCGCAACAAAGATACCGTTAACAATCCTTCACAGACTTGTAGTCCATGCTTTCCCATTTAAACATAACCACAACTAGTACAATGATAGTGCAACACCTAAGGTGGTATGCCGCCTAGTGTTGTACGAACCACGACTGAAATTTTGCTTAGTAACAATTTTACCCGTTCCCAGAACAGATTGCATTAGCGAGTTGTGGAAACAGTTATCATTACCAACATGTATGATTTCCCTGTGACCATCTGGGTGTGTCACGGTAACATAACCAGTCATGCGACCTTTAGAAAGAACAGAACCCATGAAGTATTTGACTTCAAATGCTTAATGTACAAGTATTATGGTCTTGGATTGAGGGGTGTAATCCAAGGGGGTAAAAATTAAACTTAGGAATGGGTTTGCGGTGCCAAGGGTTAGCTTGGAAACTTATCTCACTACCTCAATCCACAATTAAATTTTTCATCCCACCATTGGTACTCATTCAATCCTGAACTTATTTACTAGAATACAGATCAGACCAATTGTTATGGGTAACAAGATTCTTTCAAATACCTGGTTTATGCAGTGATTTTTGAGGAACGAAGGATTCGTTGCCTATTACTGGAGAAAGCAGACGTTGAAAGATTTCAACATCTGCCCGGGTCCTCCACCAGCTGAGAGGTTCACCTTTTCATTTCGCATCTCCGTTCGCCGTTGTAGCCCGCTACGGGAGAGGGTACGGCCGTACGTTGGTGAGCCTGGGGTAATTCTCGTTTGGTTGCTGGTGCCCAGTGTGTGTGTGTGTGTGTGTGTCCGAAGACTTGGAGTCCGGGGGGAGACTCCTGTTGTTCGCTTGGCTTGTGAGATACAGCGGTACCGGTCCTTCTAGTACTGACGATGGATCATCGTTGAAAGATCCATGTCTGCGTTCCAGCGGTTCCCTTGGTTCACTGCTTATGAACAGTCAAGCTCGTGGCTTGACCTTTCCCTCATGAGTTGTCCCTGGTATTGGCGGAACAACTACTGTGTCTGGAGCCCTGACGGTTTACCGTCTACGTTGTGTGGATTGCTCCTCAAAGTACAACAAGACAGTTTGTCTCCATTTACTGTGGTGCTTGACGCTACCATTTATTACTGCACTTGGATTGAGTATTTCATTCCAAGCGCCTGTTGGTTTGATAGTGGTACAAGTCTTCAACATATAAACTATAAATAATCTGAGTGAGTCCTTACTCGATAAATACTACTGGTACAATACATGAATACATCTGAACGACAAAATAAGATTCTCTGAACAGACAAGACATAAGACACAGAAATACTGCAGTCTTGAGTATTTAAAGGTTTATGCTTTTGCCGCTTGATCGCCTCTGCCTGGTCCCCTCTTGGCACGCTCCAAGCTGATTGGTCCTGGTCTGTTGCCAGTTGCCATCTGTGGGGGAATCCCGGCGAAAGGGGCCCTGCAAGGTTCCGCGGTCCTCTGTCTTCAAGTGAGCGTGGATTGTCCCGGGGACTCCATTACCGATGGTCCTGAAAGCCTCAAATCCGAGATCCAATTCACTGCTACTTTTGACGTGGGATTCCGCAGTTGATTCATCTTGTGAGTCCGACATCGACCCTTGATCCGATGCGACTCACGGCTACGAATGGATTGTGGGTTCCTGAAAGCCCAAATCCATGCTTACGCCTGATGAATACATAACATAGTAATTTTACGTGTACACAGTCAGTCAAGACTTCCGAGGTCCGAGAATCCATATTTCGGGACCTCTCATCCCTCCCTTTCTTAGTTAGAAACCCGATGGGTTTTACTCAAACTGGTGGTCTAGGTCTTGACTTTAAACATTTTACAACAAGTACTTTTCTACAACACTACTACTTCTATTTTATTCATTTTTGTGTTTTTGTTTTTGTTTTGTTTTTGTGGGTTCCTTTCCTTGTAGTTCCCATAGCATCCCTGTTCACCTGGTGTAATCCAGATGAAAGTTTAAACTAAAGCCCCGGTACCCTGAATACATGCTCATACATGTATTTGCACTAATTTCGTTTGCAAGAATCAGCCGCGCACAGGAGCCCTGTAAGGAATCAAAAGATCTTTGTGGTTGGTAGTTTTTAACACCGTAGTATGCCAGAGGGATTCCTTGGATCTGATCAAAAGAAAACGAACATGGGGATAGAGGTGTAAGGCCAGCTGAGATAAGAGGGGGGATCCCAAACCGTAAAACAAGAGTGGTCGCCCACACGGCACGCACTGTGCTGTGACAGCCGTATTCTCGGATGGTGGCGTGAGGTCTTGCAAACTTGCATAGAATATGACGTGATGGATTGCACCCGGCCGCAACTGTCTGTGAGTTATGGTAGGACCCCGGTGGTCACCATCAATAAAAATATAGGTCCTTCTGGATTTAATATTTACTGGATATGTTTTAGCATAGATTTTTACGACAAGTCCCGCACGTAGCCTGGATTCCTACTGTAATGTAAATTTGTACTGGATTGTTACACATTTGTAGTTAGTTTTTAGAAAAGTTAACGTGTCAGAGTCAGGTTGATAGCGAAACGGTAATGGTCCTTCGGTACTGGATCCTTCAAGTTCTGAAACATGACCGCCGATGTCATTTGGATACAGTAGTCGGAATTCAATTAAATTACGTTGTGACACAATGGATTACAGGTCCCAGGACTCCTTCAGTTGTCCTGAGATTTCACCAAAAAACTAAAAGGTGTTCTTTACGGCACGCAGAGTTGAAAAGCAAGATAGATTCCTAAGTATACGTGGAGTTTTATTCTAAATACCATGAGTTGTAAAAATAAGAGTTTGAACATAAATAACACAAGAACACCAAGTGGTGCTGGGTTAATGGATCCTGCCCTTGCGGTGCAGTCCCAACCCGTCAACAATAACAAGTTTTAAGTAATAAATGTAAATCCGGATTCTTTCAGCTACTCTGCTACAGTTCTATCTGTTTTAAATGGTCAAAGTAAATGTTCAGAATATATAGTTCGTTACTGGATTGCGGTGTGTAACACAGCAAGTTGACCATGGCCCATAACAATTTTAACATGAAAAATACATTTGGCCATAGTCTGGGATTGAGGCAGGGCGATCCGCCCACCTGCTTCGTGATCCCTGTATTAGTCAGTTCTTGGAACCGGAGCCATCGCGAGGGACCTTGGTCGCTGTGGTTTTGACCCCCGGTCCTTTTGACTGCTTCTCAGGAGGCTCGCCTGTGTCCTGGGCGGCCGCACTGGATCCTACTGTCGCCGTGGCCGGTCGTTTCACTGCGGTGCGTCTGGATGGAATAGGACTGAAAGGCATAACGTTCATAGAGGGTTTGATCACTGGCCTCACAAGGTTCTTTGCAGGGGGATCTGCTGGTGGTGGCTGGATTGGGTCCATTGCCGCATCCACTACCACATAGGTGGCCGTCCTCCCTACTATTGCCCTGCTGAGGTCGTTGGATGAGGCCGCAAAATGGTGCGCTGCATCCTTCTTGGTCATCCTGTGTACACACAGTTCATTGTGCACCAAGAGCCTGATGATCGCTGCCAACAGTCGGGACTGCTTGACAGTCTTCTCGTCATGCTCTTTTGCCTTAGGGAAACGATCTGCACAAGGCAGCATGTAGTTCAACCTGAACGTGGCGTACATCTCCTCATCGTATGCCTCCACGTCCGCTGGGTCCTCTGGATGCTCATGACCTTCGGGGTCCAGGGGTTGCTGGGTGGCAGTTGATGTACTTGGTTGGATCGGACCAACTGGTGGAGGCTGGCCACCAGTGGGATCCATGGCTGGTTCACCTGTTGCCTGTGCACCGGTGGTGGGTGCGGTGGCCGGCTGCACGGATACTGCCAGGGCCTGATCCATCAGTCTCTGGATTTCCTCAGTCATGGTCATCCTTGGAGCGGAGATACTCAATAGCCGGATTGAGTCCAGGAACAACTGGTGGTGACCAGATCGCTGCAGGTCTAGCAGGCTCTCGAAGCTCTGGCTGATCATAGCAAGGCCTCTTGCGTGGGTGTCAATGACACCCTCCACTTGCTGTAGGACCTCCATAGGTAGATCTTCATGCCTGGTCCAGAATTGACTTTGCACGGAAGCAGAGTCAGGAACCACTGGCCTGGGCTGGGGTGCTGCAGGGATCTGTGCGGTCTGCACCGGCGGTTGTTGGGCTCGCTCCCGGGAGTATATCGCCTCCTTCTCCTGTTGTCTCACTTCTCTTTCTTCATTTGCTCTTTCCCCTCTTACGAAGTTGCACATCGTGTTTGGGATTGAGTCTATAACCAGGTTCTCCAAAGCTTCGCTCATCAGATTTGGAGCGCGCGCCTCAATCCGTTCTTTTACGTTACGGATGTACTGGAAGTACACATCTCTGGTTCTTATTTCTTCGTTTTGCGATGGTCTCAGCGCACTTTTAGGAGCCATCAGTTTCATCTCGGCAATGAAGTCTTGAGTTAATTTAATTAGCTCAGCCTCATTTTGTGGTAGATTAAATGCCATCTTGCTGGTCGGTTGGATACTGTGTCAACTGGCAGCTCTCAACTCCTTTTTATACCTTCTGATAAGGCCACCCTAGATGTGTTGATTACCTAAGATTTTTGGGGTTGCTGTGGATTTCTCATAGCTCAATCCAAGATCCCGTACTTATTGATTTTTGACTTTATTTCATTGTTTTTACGATGAAAGCCTATCCTCGTGTGGGTCTCAATCCCTTAAGTAATTTGCGTTACTTTTTATTTTAGTATCTCTTTATGTAAAGTAGAGAAAAATTAGAAACTACTTTCTTTGGAGGATTTAATTGTGTGCGCTATGCTCAGTTTGCCCCTCGGGGTGCTGGCGCGTGGTTTGTTTTGTTTTCCTTATCACTCACCTTTGATGTGGTATTCACGCGGAGCAGCATTTTAGCTCAAGCTGCAAAGTGGGGATCCTAAAGGGTTTTGGATTCCACTATGTTTTTGACTTATTCTGCTTTGCAGGTGCCAAAAAGGAAATTTGAAACTTTGTTTTAGTAACCTTTTGGATTGCGGTATATCCCTCCCTTTCTTAAGCCAAAAGCCAAGGTTTTTGGGAAAAGTTGCAAAATTTTTACCGCTTGGAACCTGGATCCGCGTGGTTTACGCGATGTGTCCAGGCACTTAGGGTTCAATTAAGTGTCATTTGACAACTTTTTGACAATTGTGGGATTTCATGAGAAACTCACTTAAATCCCTAATAATTGTATTTTTAGATGTGGAATTGTTACAAAAGTTTTTATACATAATGATCACGGTGTTTTGCTGAATACTGTGATATAGTTTACAAAGGGCTACCTTTAAATTATTTGTGCCAACTTTACGCGCATTTCTACTCCAAGTTAATGTAATAACTTGAGTTAAAGCGTGATAAATGTGATCACCTACTACATTCTTAAATATTTCAAGGTTCTGGTGGAAAAATACGATGTATTTTGCCTGTTATAACCTAAAATAAACAAGATAGGTGATTTAGTTGGAAAAATCCTTTGTCTGCTGCAAGGCAGCATTCATGGTTTTCCCCTGGATGCACAATCCAAAGTATCTACAGAAAAAAAAATAGATTGCTGAGGATGGTGGTCCTGCAGAAATAAGACAAGTAAGGTCTTGCAAAGCATGGTCTTGCAAGCATTTTAATCGTACGGTTTGATCGTACGATGGTCCTGAAATTTGGGTCTTGCAAGGAATGGTCTTGCAAGCGTTGCGTCGTATGGTCGCAATGCGGTGTACGAGGGTCTTGAAAGTAGGGTCTTGCAAGGAATGGTCTTGCAAGGTCTTAAATGCTACCGTGTGGTCGTATGGAGCACACGGTCTACGTCTCTACAATGGTCTTGAAATGATCATTTTTAGGGTAAAACAATAACCTACAAAAATGTAAAAGTTGGATTAGCTCATATAAACACCAATCTAGGCATGCTGTTAGTACAGAGAGTACCAGTGTGAGGATCCAGTGCCAAATCATGGATTTGGGTGGACAATCCACTGGAGTGGTTAGTATTTTTGGGGACCATTCACTAAGAAGGGTCCCTCCTACCTGACCGGCAGTTTCAGTAATTGTCTACTGTTGATTGTAGGTGTTCCCATCCTTTGCAGTATGGTTTAGGTTTCGTCTTCCTAGGCAGTGGCACAGGGCGTTTGCGATGTGGAGCGGTGGGCGTTTGATGGATTCCTTGCAGTGTCTGCTGGTTAATCCCGTCAGTTAACGACTCAATGAGTGGTTGATCCAGAATCTGATTCGGTGGTGTTAAGAAACCTAGTGTGGCATCATTGTTTGTACATGGTACATCCCAGTCCCAACCAAGATCAGGGATCTTGTCTGGTGGCAGCTGGAAAGAGGCAAATCGTCCGAATTGTTTGTAATCCGGGATTGCATCCGCTATCACTGTGGCTGGCTGTACTTTTTTGATGTCTCTGATGTGGTACTTGGTTTGCTTAAAGTCGCCGGATTGCACAATTACGTGGTTGTTACCTTCGAATCGTATCAATCGTTGTTGGTTTTTGTATTTTGGTTTGAAGGCGGACGCCGTGTGGTCCTTAACAAACACGAGGTCACCAGAGGTATACTTGGTTGCTGATTTGTCCGGGGTGTACTTGCCGTTGAGCTTGGCAACCTTTTTGTCCCTTGCTCGTTTTAGGTTTTCGGCAACTACTTGGTACATCCGATCCAAAGCATCCAAGTCTGGTAATCCCTCATCGTTGAACAGGCAACGAATTTTAGGTTCTAGCATTTTGTTCAGCGGAATCCATGGATCCCTGCCGAACATACAAAAGAATGGTGATTCTTTTGAGTTTTGATTTGGGAAGAAATTGTATGCCGCTGCTGCCAGTGGTACAATATCATCCCATTCCATTGGTCCAGCTATGTGTTTGCCAATGCACACCTTAAGAAACCTGTGGAAGGATTCTATCTTGCCATTTGACATGGGTGTGTATACTGGAGAGGTGAGCAGGTGTTCCACATTCAAATGTTTGGCTACTGTTTCAAAAAGTTTGTTCTTGAACTCTGTGCCGTTGTCTGTCAGTATTTTCCTGCTGCCTCCAAACTTTGCGTAGATCTCGCTTAGATAAGCTTGTTCTACTGAGTGTGCTGTTTTGTTTTTCAAAGGTACACAGAACATATACCCTGTCAGCATACACGTCGTGGTGAGTGCATACTGGTTCCCTTTTGTGGTAGGAGGATCGAAGGGACCGATCAGGTCCATGGATATGAAATCCATGGGGCCCTTGCCTGGCTTGAATGTTTTGTGTTCAAACTTAATAGCGGCAAGGTTATGCTGTTGACAGGTTGCACATGTTTTACACATTTCCAGGATTTCCTTTTTGCAACCTTTCCAGTAGTACATACGCCGGAGAGCAGCATATGTCCTGTGGAAACCGTTGTGTCCAGCATGATCGTGGCCTGTTTTGAAAACGGGGACCACCAGACTGCGAGGCAGTACTGTTGTTTGGTACTCGAATCCGTTGTCCAGGAGTCTTTTCCGCAGGATACCGTCACTGGCGACGTGGAACTCTGAAGAGTTGACCTTGCCTGACCTTAATCCATGTACCTGGGAAGTGCAGTAAGGGTCTGATTCTTGCAGGTTTCTTAACTTCTCTGTTCCCAAAGGGATTTCTAGTAGTTGTTCATGGAGGTCCGCATCCGTGTGAATGCTGATTGCGTTACACTGGATGGGTGGTGGTAATCCAACGGTCCGGATTGGGGGTAGGTCCTGGAAGCAGGCGTACCCAAACTCCTGGCCGTGGGGTTCTGGTTCCAGTTTGGATTCCGGGTTGAAATCCAGCAGACGACTCAGGGTGTCTGCTAGGGTGTTCTTGATTCCAGCAATGTGTTGGAATGTAAATGATCCCATGTTGGTTATCTCAGTTGCCCAGTTGTTTACTTTGTCATTTAGAGTACGTTTCTCTAGAAATGACTTCAAGGGTAGGTGATCGCTTCTGATGAGGACCTTAGCTCCTTGAACGTAGAACTCCAACTTCCTACACGAGATGTAGATAGCAAAAGCCTCCTTGGTCATTGCTGCCCAATTCAGCTGGCTACCTTGGAATAACCCACTGGTGTAGCACACAGGATGGTGAACCTCATGGGTTTTGCCATCCGTACAGTGTGTACGTGACTGCGTGAGTACACCAGCCCATCCGTATTTGCTTGCATCGGTGTACAAGATGTAGTTGGCTTCTGGGTCTGGATAGACCAGAATTGGATCCGTGCATAAAGTCTCCTTTAAGAACTGGAAAGAAGCTTCGCACAGTTTGGTCCAGATGAATGGAACTTCCATTTTTGTGACAGGGTCCTTACGTGTGAGGGCTGTCAATGGCCTCGAAATGTCTGCAAATCTGGGTACAAACTTTCGGTAATAGCCTGCAAGTCCTAGGAATTGGCGAACCTGAGTTACGTCCTTAGGCGCTGGCATGCGGCGGATACTTTCCACCTTATCAGGTAACGGTTGAATCCCTTTATCTGAGACTAGGTGGCCTAGATATTGGATTTGCGTTTTGAAAAACTGGCATTTAGATTGTTTCAGCTTCAATCCCGCGAGTTTCAAACGTTTGAAAACCTCCTTAATGTGTCTCAAATGTTCACGAGGGTTTTTGCTGAATATTATGATGTCATCTAGGTATCCCATGGTGAACTGGTCACATGAGGTCAAGATTCCATCAATCAGTCCTTGGAACACGGCCGGAGCCTGTGCTAATCCAAATGGGA
>JAVCKV010275000.1:0-14856 GCA_032274145.1 Herpochondria borealis
TTATAGTATTGTGAGTAAATTAAAATTAGCATGATCGTGATCAGCAAGGTCATAATCGATGATCATGATCGTGCGATCTTTCATTATTGTTTCATGATTATGAGCTGGCCTCGTAAGACAAGGATTTTACGGACGAAAGCCGTATTTTGCCGTATCGAGGGAGTGTCCATAACAAATAAAAATTATTGTCATGTTCATAAAGCTGTGAACATAGATGTACGGATAGGAGGTGTCATAGAAGCCACACGTGATATTGAACCAGAAACGAGTGGATAGGGCGATCGCCATAATGTATCATGCAAGAAAAATAAAATAAAGACGTCCCGCCAAGTCAATGCTAAACAGATTAAGTATCGTAGGTGGTTCTAGTTATGAGCTAGTCCGAATAAAAACCGCTCATTCTTTGCCAGCATCAATGAATTTCATTCCGCTTTTTGTCCACAAGCTATTAGTTTCGTCTATTTATATGTAAGGTTTTGCTGTTATTCGGCGACGAACATGAAAGTTACGGCGAAGGTACTGTCGTGTTTGCAATCAGCTTTCAGTTTCCGAAGTGCATTTAATTTTTGAGCCACGTGAGCAGTTGACACAGTGTAAATTTCTTATGTGAGAGAATAGAATCGAAACATCCTGCAATCATTACAAGTGGTGGTGGCCTGTATTGATTCCCCAATGAAAGGATACATTCCTGGGAAAACATTGAAATTTGAAATTATATTTTGCATGGACGATGATATTTGCAGTGTCCGCCAAACCCGCGCACGCAGGAGGTCGATATTTTCACAGTAGCCTGTGGCAATTACGGGTCTTTGATCTGAAGAAGGCCACGATTGCGAGGTCCAAGGTTGAAATTCTTTGAGAAGATCGACCAAGGCGTTCAAAGTGCTCGCTGCCAACCCTTGGAAATCGCCGAAGTGCAGAGGAGATCGGTGCACTCCGCGAGCGGCATAAAAAGACATTCTGGATTGGTCAGAACCAGAGGTGTAGAGTACAATCAATGAATACTAATTTTAAGTATGACCCATAATTAGAAGCCTGACGCAGAATTAGAACCACCTACGATACGGTAGGGAAGATCCTAATGCATTACTTTCTCGTACCGTCATGTATCTTTTATGTTAAATTATGCAACTTTCACCTCTGCTATTTGCAGACAAGCTGTGCTCTTCTTTAAAAGAGTACCCGTGCACGTCAGTCTTTGCGAAACCTGAATAAAGTGGATGTATTGGCGGACCGAGACTCAGAGACGAATATTCCATCTCTTTTATACATCCCCGCACATGTGCTCTCGAAAGTCTTCCCCGACAATCTCCTATTTCGCTCATTCCCCTCTTCTCGGGCTCGGCCCGAACAATGTGGCTTTGTTTAGGATGTCCGACAAAACTTGTCAACCATCCTAGAAAAAGCCAAACTGCTCGCGACGAAAGGTGTACAGAAACTATAGTCTTATCTAGTGTAGTAGTTCATTACATTTAATCATTCAATGCAAATCGGGTCTTTTTAATAGGGCAATTTCTTTTAAATTGGACCGCTGTCGGTCCAAAAACGAAAAGGACCACCGAAAGACGCTTGTATCAGCAATAGAAAGAGCGTAAAGTTTCGACAAGTCTTTAGGGAGATATGTTTGTTTCGCCGGGAAGGGGACTAGGGACGGCGGCCGCGAACATAAGCAACGAGAGAACGATTGCCATGGTGGAGTTTCTTTATTTTTAAATAAAACTTTAATAGTTGTAACTTTGGAACGATAACAAAATAATTTTAATTATTGTTCTGACCGTTTTCCTGAAGAAGAGTCATCCTGCCTTCAATAGCTCAGCTTCTAGAGGGTACTTCAAGTCCAAAGCGTCCCCCACAACTGTCGCCTTTGACTAACCACAGCTCCGCAAATCTTGAACCAATTTGCATTTGGAGGTTCCTTTGAAAGCGGTGGTCGTCCTGTTTCAAGACGTACCTTTAAGTCTCATCGGTCCAAAACAGTGAAGTGACTAATTGAAATGAACTGCTACAAATATAACTGCTTACAGTAGTATGAAAATTAATATTTAGTATATTTTCTTAGTCCTATTTTTAAAATAAGATAACTAATTTGATTTCTGGACTACTAATTAAAATTAAAATTAATAAAAATCACATAATTATGTTAAATAAAAAATACTTTGAACTTTGAAAACAAAAAATTAAATTTATTTCAATGAATAACGTTTTGAAATTTCAAGCATATTCAACAATTTAATATCCTCACTTTACTTTCCGGGTAGATTGCATTGTTCGTAAAGAGTAACATAAATTCATAATATTTTCAATTTTTTAATTTCCATGTCTTTCTATTGCATAAGTGAATATACACATTTTTTATTAATTGAATTTATAGAAATTACTTTGTTTAATTCTAATCCAAAAAGTCTTCTTTTTCGTTCAAAAATAATGAAAATTTTCTTGAATAATTAAATGTAGAGTACATTTTAACCACTAGATTTGTAATGTCGCATTTAGATATTCTAAAATGATTAACTACGTTTAAATATTGCTCTTCAATAACTGTAACGAATATTAACTATTTTAATAGTTTGTGTATTAAAATACTTAATTTTACTCGTAAAACACAGTATGTTTTATAATAATTAATTTACTCGTTACTTTTGATAAAGAACAATCTTTAAACTTACTTAAAATTTTCAAGAGATTAAAATTTTTAATTATTGTAAAACACAGTAACCTACTGTGTTTAATTGTTTTGTAAATTAAAATTATTAAGCAAATAACTGATCAATTTGCTTGTATTATTAAATTGAAATAGTATCGCAGTTGTGATGCGTTTTATGAAAGGGGTAAATATGGATATATGCGTTTCGTTCATATCCCCGAAAAAATTAAGAAAATTAAATTTAAGTACTGGTATCGAAATCGAAATACTGTACGAGATTAAGCGAGTATAGCACAGTAATTCAGATGTACTGCAAGCCCAAGTACGTTAAGTGTGAACGTTTTACAACTTTGTTTACAGTACGCCGAATCAAAAAAAGAACAATGGACCAGCCATTACTGTACCCGTATTTAATTAAATCTCCCTAATTTAAATTAGAAGCGCACTAGATGGAGTACAGTATTGTTTTCCTACTGTGCTGTACACCAGTATTTGGGTGCCTCCGGAATTTAATCGCAAAATTTGAACGAAGGGCTTGGTGCAGGCGTTGTTTTTTCGTACATGCGTCTGCTGCATTATCATACCTCAGCCGCAGCCAGTCCAAGTTTTTGCATGAGTGAATCCCATCGCTTGCAGTTTTGGGTGAAGATGAATGCCACGGGCAAAACCGTCACTCCTGACCCGCCCACGCTCCGCAGCTGCTCGATGGCCTGGTACAACTGATTCTTGGGAACTACAATGCTGATTGCGTACATTCCCTCGTCGGAAGCGTCGGACGGGACAACTGGACTGACAGTTGGTCCGTCGACACCACGCAAGTTGCTCTGGCTGGCGAGGCGCCTGCTCACATCGACCATACTCGAGCCACGGATGTTTGCGATAATATTGTAGTTGTCGCGACCGAGCAAGTAGGCCTCAATGCGCTCGAGCATCTCCTTCGCCAGCTTGCGCAATCGGTCGCCGAACTCGCTTTCCGCCGTGAGCTGGTTGCGGTTTGCGATCAATTGCATCGAAGACTCGAGCACGGTCCCGCCCTGAACTTCCTTGAGCAGGTTCTCTCGGAGTGTGACGCCCGACGACACGAGGTCGATGATAATATCCGCCGTACCCATCTGCGTCGAGGCCTCCAAAGCGCCGTCCATTTTGACGATGCGGTAGTTGGAAATCTTGTGAGCAGCCATAAACTTGGCCGTGCGTACAAGATACTTTGTTGCAATGCGCAGAGTCCCTTGCTCCGAGCGGCGACGTAGCGAGTCCATGTCCGTGACGTCTTCCCAAGACATCGGGACGCCGACGCCGAGCCGACACTCGCCATAGTCGAGGCGTTCGTGGACGCCGACAACTTCGCCGGCCTCGCCACCGTGCTCAGCGACGAGATCGTAGCCTGTGAAGCCGAGGTCGACTTCTGCGTCACGGACCTTGCGAACAATGTCGGCCGGACGCTGCAGCCAGACCTCGACGTCCATACCCTTGAGCGTGGCAACATACTGGCGCGGGTTTTTGATCTGAACGTCGATACCGACGTTGGCGAGCAGCTCCTTGGTGTCGGATAGAATGTCGCCCTTGCTCGGGACGGCAACACGGATCACTCTGCGCGGGGTCTCGCCGTCGCTCGCGCTGGCGATTGGCATAAGTGTGAGGGGACCGGTGGAGGGCGGTTGTGTGGCATGTCTGGGTGTGGCATGGCGGAGCGGGGCGAAAGGAAGGGGTGGAGGTAAGCCAGCGGGGGCGCAGATTGGCAGGTTGCGCGTGGCCGTAAGGGAGTCTGCGCGGGTCGTGGAGAAAGGGAACGGAGTCTGAAATGCCGGTTGCATGGTACGCTGTTGAACTGCTGCTCTGCTCATTGCGAGTGCCGAATGGAAGAAGGTGGGTGCGGAAGGAGAGCAAGCTAAACGGTGCGTTGATGATACGTGCCAACGGCGAGGGTTTCAGGTGAACGATAGTTTTGTACTGTGGTGATTGACACACACTAATTAGCGTGGTGGAAAGAATCTCATCCCTTTCTTGAGATCACGATGATTGGGTATGGGGGGGGTAATAAACGGCGCCTGGTGCCTGGGGCCACTGCCTCCAGCGCTGATGACACGGAGAACTGTACGGAAGGTACAGTGTACTGTATGTATCATAATTTTGTATCTTGTACAGTAAACGGCGCTAACACCCCTAAATGATGTTACCGCCGTTTGCAAAATTTGGAAAAAGTTTGTCAAGATAGCATTTACAGATCGCTCAGGTCTACCAATCCCGTGAAGTTTTGAATTCAAAATACATTTAAATTTACTTAAAATTTAAGAAGATCCGTCGCATCCGACTAAACTTGTGGGCACCTCCTGGTTGCGGCCGGCGGCGGTGGCGTAGGAAGTTTCAGCTGAAATTCAAAAATATGAGCAATGAAACGCACATCTTCCGCGCTTGGTTTGTTCGGCGGTCATCCCGTCACCTTAGCTGGTCACTGCACGACCCCCATTCAACCACTCTTCTGATCGGCGAGACCACTCCTCTACACACGCTCGACTTCAGTTTCTCCGTGCCCGTCCACTCGACAACCATCCGTCGCCATGCGCGGCAATCTAGGCCAGGCTCCGTCCAAAGTGCTCGATGAAAAAGGGCTCGAGTCGGGCGGCCGTCGCTGGCGCTTCATGAAACTCGACGACCGACTTCGCAAAACCTCAGCGCGCCCAACCGCCCTTCCCTCCACAGACTACTCTCTTAACCTCGACGGCGTTGCCCCGGAAAACACGACCTTCTCACACTTCAGCACCACCCTCAACACGCAGTCCGACAATGACAAAACCACCACGTTCGTTGCCTACGCCGCGGCCGTCCGCCCCCTTTCGCTCTCGCTCCCGCTCATCTACCGCAACCGCAAGCGGCTCATCGATCAGTCTGCGAAAGCACTGCACGAATCCACGCTCAATGCCGGCGAGGCCACGGCCTCTATCACATTGTGCATCTCCGCGCTCTGCCAGGATCTCGGCGCGGACGGCTTTCACCCACTACTGCCGGCCGTCGTCGTCGCCTTTGCAAACGCCCTACAGACGAGTCGACCGGGTGAATCTAATCGCGGCGAAGAACAGAAGCCTGTGTCGACTTTCTGGGACCCGCAGGTCACCCTTGTTCCGATCTTTGCGGCGCTGGCGGAACTCACGAAGGCCCTGCTCCAACCCCTCGCTGCTGACCCGGAGTCCACTCTGGCGTGTCTTGCCCCTTTACTATCTAACGGGCACCACCGCGTGCGCGAAATGACTGCTGAGGCTTCCCTAGGCTACCTTATTCGGAAGACCCGCGATGCGTCTGTGCGTAACCGCTTCGTCACTCTCTTGGTAGAAGGCATGCCTGAGGAGGATATTCCGCAAAAAGCCCGGGACGACCTAACCGACGGACTGGGGGTGTCTTTGTACGAGTCCATCCGACTTCCCTCTGGTCAGCTTCACTCCCGCGCAATTGATGTTCTGAAGATCTCTGTTGCAAACATTGTGCGAAAGAACGACGGAAACAACCCATCTGATGAGGGTCCCGGTGATGCCTCTACCACGAGCCTAAAGGTTGTGGCAAGGTGCTTTGCCTCGTTGTGTCGTTATCTTACAAACGGGTTCGACGTGCAAAAGGTTACCTTGGTCCTTGCAATGGAGGGTGAGCGGGCGGTACAGTCAAAGAAGACATTGCAGCTCGGCAACATGTTGTTTCTTCTTCGCAACTGGTTTGGTTACGGTGGTGCCAAGTTCTACTCGCTCCTTGGCGAGCCAACCTGTCAAAGATTCCTTAACTTTATCAGCGGTGCGCTGCAGCGATTCAAAAACCATACGCGTATTGTGACGGAGGCCGTATCTGCGGTTTGCAGTATGTACCGGCATGCATCAGAATCTTTCAGGCGTAGGTCAGTGTGGACCTCAATTTACTCCTGCCTTGACTCCCTGTCCACAAGCTTGAACCATGAAGCGGTAGCTGCGTCTCTGCGTATATTGTTGGAGTTCCGAGCATTCGAATGGCAGAGGATTGATGTCCGGCCGTTGGTGAACAGGGTTGCCAAGCTTTGCGAGAGAATGGCCACGACAGCTTCAAACAATGGCGACACACACGATAACCTTCACGTATGCGAGTCTGCCATGTGGTCAACACTGACCTTCTTCAGGCTGGTTACAGGGTCATCCTTCCGTTCACCAAAGGCGGTCTACAGTTATAGCGTTCCGACACTGGTATCCCAGACTAAAGCGGTTCTGGGAAAATTCATTGAGGATAGAACGGAAGGGGGAAAAACGAGAAGTACTGACCAAGTTCGCGAAGTACTTCGTCTGTGGTCTGTTGTCCACGTTCCGGGAGGGTTAGAGGTGCTCAATAACCTTTTGCAATTACCATCATGGGAGCTTAACGACCGGGCATGCCTCATGAGTGCCGCAATACGGCAGTCCAATGGTGACTCCGACACAAATGCGGAACTGTTGGGTAAAGCTAAGATTCTCCTGCGTACGACACTTTCCTCGGAATCAAGCGCGCTCGATTCTGCTTCATTCTGCGCCGCCGCCGAAAGAGTTTGTAAATCTTCTGAGGATCCCATGTTGGTGCTCTGTTCGGATAATGCGTCCGACCAAAAACTGGTTGAGAAGGTACGAGTAAAACTGACGAAGAACCTGAGTTCGAGGGATTATGATCTTCGCAAAGCAAGTGTGTCGCTTCTAATGACGCTACACAATCCAACCAAGGATGACACAGAGAACGATGAAAGCCACTCGGAAGGGGAAGGACTGGAAGCAAATCTTCAGAAGCTGCGGTCTTCACTGACCTCCGACGCGGTGTCCTTGCCTGGGCTTCTCTCTATTTTCTCTCGACTTTTCAAGGTATCGCGCTCTCTGGAAGCCATTGGGTCCAATCTTCGACTTCTACAGGAGATGAACAAACTCTTACAATTTACCGGCCCCCTCACGGAAGATGTCCACTCCGTTTTGTACCATTTCACTATGGGGCTTTTCCAGACTCCTCTCAAACCGCTTTGGAAGCACGCTGGTGAATTGTGGGTGTCGCTCGCTGCACACAACTTCAAAGGAACGATGTCGGCGACTATGGAACATCTACGAGGGGCGGAATTGCTACTGAACGCACCTGAAGTTGTAGACAAACCTGACGATGAAAATGAAGCAGACCTTCCGGTTGAGACTGTTGATGACACGGACATGGACAGGCCAAATAATGAATCCATGGACATCGAGAAAACGGATGACTTGCAACATGCAGATAGCGACCAGCCCCAACCATCCGGTCCATTCACGAACAGATCCGGCAAACGACCTAGACAGAACAGTACAGGCGAGCCCTCAGCCAAGCGGCAACGACCTAATGAACGACGAAAAGGACCGCCCATGTGGGAAGTGCCGTCGCTACCTATCAAGGGACTCAGTTTTACGGAGCCGACATCGTCAATCAACGCATCGTCTGACAAGGACACCGCTTTACATGGAACGACCGATGTTGCTACTTTTATGATGGAGGTTTTCAACACGCTTGCCAAAGAGCCGAAACACACATTTTTCCATCGCGAAGGCATAATTCAGCTTTACCTTCGTCTGGAGCCATCACGGTTTTCGAAAAGAAAAGCAAACTTGGTGGTCACCAGCCTCTGTTCTCTTCTGGAAAAGATGGGAGGCCTGAAGTGTTGTGGAAATGATACTGCTATGGAGAACAAGATGCGGGGACGACTGCTATGTGATCTAGCGCGGCCAGGTGCACAATTGCAGTCGGCAGCGTTGAGGTGTCTGTGTGTCTCAAGATCAGCACCGTTGAAACCTGTGCGTGATTCTTTGCTTCGCCTCGTGAAGGACTCGTCCTTTCGTGAAGAACTTACTCTTCTCACGGACAGGCAGTTTACAGAAAATGGTGACCCAGCCGACGCACATCTGAATGAGGATCAGGTTATGGTGGCTGAAGTCTTGATACGGATCTGTTTGTCCAAAATGAAGGGCACTCATGGCAGCTTGGAATCACGAAAAGGGGCAGCCTTGACCTTCATCACGTCAAAACTCCCAATTGCCTTCGCTCTCACCAAAATTACCGACTTATTGCTAGAATCAATCAGTGATTGTATCACGGCAATGGAGCGATCTGCCTTGGCTGAATCAACCAACGAGGAACTTTTGCCCAGCAAAGTCATCCTAAGAGCCGTACTGAGTTCCGTAGAAACTGTAGTGAAGCTCTGCAAGAGAACATTGCCCCCAGAGTCTTGGAAGAAAGTCGCGATGACAGGGTTGCTTGCATTGCGAAACGCTGGTGTTGGATCGATGGGACAAAATGTCCGTTCTAGAGCCTTGAAAATGTTGACTGCAATGTATCGTATTCGACAAGAGGAAACCATTTTCGTTGTGCCGCACATCCTCACATGCGTCAAAAACTCTACAGTCGACTTTCTTGATACGGAAGCGATCATTGGAACACCTGCCTTACTCACCTTCATTGAAGAGGTGTGCCAAGGCAATGGCTTCGCCGTATGTCTCAAATACCCTTGGTCTATTTCGTTCTGCAGTAAGGTGTTGAGTGCGAAACATGCAGATCCAAAGGCGATATGCACAGCCTTAGTAGTTGGAAAACATCTCAGTGAGCATGTTTCTTCGCAGTCGACTGAATCTAACCACAATGCAAGCAGTACATCCCAACTTCTGCAAGAAATGAACAGTTCTCTTGGCAGGCTGATCCCCAGTTTGGTTGATCGAATGGAAGACAGCAAACAGAACCAAAAGGTTTGGGGGACAGCGTTCGAGGAGGCGTTGGAGATTACTGAGATTTCAATGGACCTGGTGGCATTCTGTGAACAAGACGCGAGAAACATTGTGAAGGCGCTATGTTCGTTTCTGCAAAAGCCACGGCTGTCAGCTGTTTCTCCAGCTTCAAGCCTGAAGACAATGACAGCTCTCTTTAAGGGAATTGGTGGTCTCGGGGAGGATGAAGATGATTCCGAAGGAGGTAAGGAAAGGCTCATCTACGACATGATCCCTATGTTATCGGCCCGGCGGTTTGTTAAGGACGATGCCTCTTTTCAAGCCTTGTGTGAGCTTCTCAGTGCTGTCGGCCCTCCTGACCTCCAGTGTGCAATGGAGTTGGTGAAGGGGATGAATGCGATGCAAAAAGCTCGTCTGGGATCCCCAGACTTTGATCGTCGCTTGGATAGTATCAACACAGTCCTGAAAGCTACCAATGAGGCACTGAAGACAGAAGGTTTGTCGGAAGAAAAGAAAACCACTGAACTTTCATTGCCGGGCCTATCCGGGTCTGATGATCCAGTGGCAGTGAGCTCCCCCACAGTGTTGCTTTCCTTTTGTCATGGCTGCGTCGGTGCCATCTACTCGGAAGATACTGCTGTGCGAGGCATCGCCGGGTTTTGTCTCAAACAGCTCTCCCGGTGGGTAGCGTTGTCAGACTCACCATGTGCGAGATTCTCACGTTCAGATTTTGTCTCTGTCGTTCTTCAGGGAACTTGTACTGCGAAAAGAATAGTCATCCGACGGGAATTTTGCCATGCCCTTGGTGAAATCGCGAGATGTTCCGAAACTCTGGAGTTTGATGGTGTGAAGAGTGACTCATCCTTTATCCCTCTGCTCCGAGACCTCGTTAGCAATGACCCTGAGGTTGATTTCTACGAAAACGTGGTGCACCTTCAGGCACATAGACGGAGCCGAGCGTTAAGAAACCTTGAGAAATACATGTCTCAAACGGAGATGGATTCGTCCCGCGATGAAGAGAGTAGGATGAAAAAAACTAACCAGCTGATTCCATTGGCATCCGAGTTTGTCCTACCTCTAGGGAAAAACATCGCGCTAGAGACCCCAGACAAAGAGGACATTCAACGTCTTCGCCGAATGCGAAAGCAACCTGGAGCAAGAGAACACATGGCAATGGACGTGTCTCAATGGGCAATATCTGTTGTGGCTGCAGCATGCAAGCTGCTTCCTTGGCAAGACTACACCTCAGCTGTGGACTCGTTGCTCCGCAAGGTTGAACATAAGAACGACGATGAAGACGATCACACCACGTTCAGGCTCCTAGTGAAGGTCATAGAGAGCTTTCCGCGTCCATCGGAGGCGAGATGTCCTGTTGGTGATGAACTTACCACATACCTCATTGACACGCTTCTACCTCGAATGCTGAAACATGTCAGCTCCGGAGCAATACAAAATGATCTCCTTCATCATTCAGAGAAGATCACCAATGTTGTCACAAGAGGGAGAAGCGAGGTGCACTTTCGAGCTCCAGTAGCGCTTGCGATCGCCAAACTCCTCAACTACATAACCGACGAACGACAAGGTACACTTGTTCCACTCCTGATCACCCCGCTCATCACATCTCTCCGCTCTAAGACAGTGACGGTACGCGAAGCCTCAAAGAAGGCGCTAGTGTCCGTGATAATCGCTCTTGGATCAAAATATCTGTCGAGAATCCTTCACCAAGTCTATATATCACTCAAAGACGGTTTCCGAAAGGATATGATCGTTTTCTTTGTACATGCTCTTCTCTCTGCTGTACGAGATTCGCGGAAGCGTGAGACGGACTCAGATGAGTCGTTACTTTTAGACTCAGGCGTGGACGGGCTGATTAGTCAAGCTATTGAAGAACTTCGTTCAGGAGTGTCAGAAGATAGACGAGAATATGAGGACCCGAATGCGAATGAAGCCAGGTTAAAAGCTGCAGCAGTGAGAACATCGCGAGCCTATGATTGTGCTTAACTTCTCGGTGAACTGATGACCTTTAAGAAATCTGCAGTCTCGGTGGCACGGCCGCTCCTGACCACACTATCGAAGAGCGCATCATCGAAGCTCATCGGAAGGGCTGGGGAGGCTACTCGTCGACTTCTCATGGGAATCTCTCGTAATCCTTCACTAGATGCAGAGGCGTCTTTCCGACTTTGTCATAGCCTTTTCTCCGCTGAGGATGTCACAGTCAATGTTGGAGGCGAAGAGAAGATGTTTGTCATTGGGAAAGAGTTTTCGTCTGTCAAAAAGCAATTCGCCGTGAGCTTTGCTCTTCGACTTCTTCACACGACGATCTCAAAAAATGTGGAACTAATTAATAGCAAGGAGCAGAATGGCTCTACTCTTCAAGCTCTTTGTGAACCCTTCCCATCCTACGTTGTCGATGCGTTGAAGCAAAACAACGACGAATTGACCACGTTTGCCCTGCGAACGGCTCAGAAGCTAGTTCTGATTCAACTTCAAAACAAGGGAGAATTTGTCGAGAAACTGTGCGATGCGATCACAGACGTTCTCTCTGAGAGCGGGAGTCACGTCTCCCATCGCGTTGATCTCGGCGGGAACCAAGATCTGTTCAACACATGCTTGCGCATGGCTGCCGTCCTTTACAAGGAGGGGAGGGACAGCAAGGGCGCGATACTCATCTCCGACGACAAGGTTGAAGTCTTCATGACGATTGCGAAAAATTGTCTCGAGAACGGAGGTGGGGAGACGCTTTCAGCCAGTCTTTCACTCATCCGGTCGGTCGTCAACGCACGCGTCGTTCACCCGTCCGTCTACGACATCCTGGAGGATGTGAGGAAATTTGCCGTCGTCACCCAGTCTACATCGCTTCGGTCGACGTGTGCTACGCTGATCACGAAGTTTTTGGTGCACTACCCGATGCGGCCCAAGCTGCTGAAGCAGTACGTCGAGTTCTTTGTGCGCAACCTCAACTACGAAAGACCGAGTGGCCGCCTGTCAGCAATCCAAGCGATCAGAGAAATCGCGGTCAAGCAAAAAGGTGAGTTCATGGATAAGGAAAGTCAGTACGTGTTCATCGCCCTGGCCGCGTGTCTGTCCCGAGAAACAGACACTGAGTGCAGAGATAGCGCCTTCGATACTGTACGCGTGCTGTTCGCGCGCCTCTCAAAGGGGCAGCCCGTTGCGGAGTTACTGAAGATTGCGGCGACGCTTGCCGGCGTGCAGCTCACCATGATGTTCGCGAACGAAGAGCCGACGCTCGTACAGACCGAGGGCCCCGCGATTGTGCAGTCTGGCGCGGTGTGTCTTGCCGCTGCATGTAAGAGTGGCAACATGACGGCTACACAACTTGGGCTGATAATCCGCGTTTGTACGACGGCGCTCGGGCAAGTTGGGACAGGGGACGAGTGGGAGACGGAACACGCACTACTGCAATGTGCGGAGGCTGCGTACGAGGCGCAGGCGAAAGACCCGCAGCTCGCTGCACGATTGGAACTGCAGTCGAGCGGGGCAGATCTCTGGCTGGACATGCCAACCCTCCTATTGCATCGGCATCAATGGGTCCGATTCCTGGCGGCAAACCTTCTCGGCCGACATCTGTCTGCTGCGGGTGGCCGGAAAGCCACCCCGGAATATCTCGATGTGGTTTGGAGCATCTGGGGATCCGCTGGTTTGCCGCGTGAGATTTTGCGGGCGTCTTGCCTCCAGTTGGAGGCCGATCACCTGTCCACAGAGCTCGCCCAGCAGTGTCTGAAGAACATTTTGTGTCTTGCCGACGTTGTGCGTCAACATCCACGTACCGGCGACCTTGTGGATAACAATGCAGATGATGATGACGAGATCATGGGAGATGGTGAATTAACGACAGGGACCGGGGCTGCAGGAGATGCAGACGACAAGATCGAGCAAGTGCGAGGTCAGGGTGGGAATCGATGCCTCCGATGGTTGTTATCCAGGATGAACGGGATTGCGACAAAGACGGGCACGGAGGAGAGGGACATCCTGCGGCGAGCATGTGCGCTCCGGTTCTTCCTGGTGACTGCCAAGTGGTGGGGCGACACGACGGTACGCGAGTACCTGGCCCTCTATGTCGGGCCGGTGATGAAGGTGCTCGAGTCTGGCGATATCTCGACCGATGTTGTGCCGGAGCAGACACAGCGGCGAAGGTCAACGTTCGGCAGAAACGGTCGCGTCACAGACGAGCCGGAAGCAGACGGCAGGAGCGCGCGCGGCGGCGAGGAAATGGGGCTCGGCAAGGAGGCGCTGCGTACCATCTCCGAGACGCTGCAGGCGGCATTGGTTGAGAGCGTGGGTGCGGACGAGTACTACGCGCAGTACCGCACGCTGCAGGGGCGGCGCACGGAGATGAAGCAGGAGATGAAGCGGCGTGAAGCCATGCTCGCGGCGATTGACCCGGAGAGGTCAGCCAAGCAGCGGCGAAAGCGCACCGAGGCTAAGAAGGCGAAACGGAGGCTGAAGGGGAGTGTGAGGAAGCGGCGCGACGAGCTGTCGCGGAGGTCGATGAGGAAGGAGAGCCTGACGAGCGACTTGTAGTCCTATAGCACAGTCACAGCGTAGACTGGTGGGTTGTAAAGACGAAGTGACGGTGGCAAACACACACGCACACACACACACACACACAAGAACAAGACACAGGCTCATAAGACGCAGGCTCATGTCGCCGCTTGCAAACTGCGCTCGACGACGACGCGCGCAATCGCCAAAGAGGCCGTGGCGCCCGGGCTCGGAGCATTGCGGACGTGCAGCACGCGCCCATTGGCAACCGTCTCGAAGACAAAGTCATCGATGAGGGTGCCGTCCCGAGAAATGGCCTGTGCGCGAATACCGCGCTTCCACGACGGTGCCCGCACAAAGTCGCCCGCTTGCAGCGACGGCACGTAGCGACGCGCGCTCCGCACGGCGGCGGACAGGACGAGGGAGCGGTACAGCTCGCGGGCCGCAAAGGTCGGGTGGCGCGCCGCAAAGCGCCACAGACCCGGGCGCGTGGCCGTGTCGAGCACGTCCCCCGCGCGTAGCTCGGATAGCGAGTAGGCGTAGCGGCCCGCGGCCGGGACGGCGTTCGGGCCGACGAACAGGCGGCCGTCCAGCGACGGCGTGTAGTGCACGCCCAGAAACGGCGGCGACGACGACGATGACCTGGTCGTTGTTGTCGTCGTCGTCGTCCCTGGTGCGTCTGAGCCACGGTCCGAGAGCGGCGGGACCGGGTAAACGTTTGTGCGAAGGCGAGAGACAAGAATCGGGTTGATGACCTCAAGGTAGTCGCCAAGAATCGGGACAATAGCCGGCTCGCGCGCACCGCCGAGCGCGCGCGCAACGCGGTCCGCCTCAATGCCTGCGCACGTGATGACGCGTTCGGCGCGCAGCGTGTGCAACCCATGAGACAGGGGGACAGCGGCCGCGTCGTCAGGGGCGACGGCCACAGACTCGGCAGAGCCCAGGCCGCGAACGCCGAGCTCGAGATGCGTCGCAGGGGCACGCAGCGACTCGACGCGCGCGCCC
>JAVCKV010275111.1:0-14855 GCA_032274145.1 Herpochondria borealis
CAATTTGTTCCCGTCGAAAAGCGAACTTCAAAAAGTGAAAGTTCGAAAGTGATGTGTGAGTGTACCGGTACTGTACAGTCAAAGATCCATGCGAACTATACTATGGCGTTAAATTTGAAAATAGTTCGTTTTCAAGAATCCAAACCCCGACAGACACATCACACATCACATCCCAACCATGATGGCTACACACAAAGTGCTGCCATTCCACAGCAGCACAGCCACTTGTTCCCTCCTTTTATGCCTGCTGACAGTCTCTTATGTGGACGCGGCGTCTCCTCCCAATATTATATTGATTCTGGCCGACCAATTGCGCTACGACGCGGTGCTGGGAAGTGGTGAGGCCCACTCAATAACACCGAATCTGGATGCCTTGAGGTCCGAGGGAGCCTGGTTTCGAAACGCTTTCAGCAGTACTCCCACTTGCACTCCCGCACGAGCTGCACTATTGACCGGTTGCTCTCCGTGGAACCATGGATTGTTGGGGTATGGGAGAATGGCAAAGAAGTACCCAACTGAGCTTCCAAGACTGCTGACAGAAGAGGCTGGCTACCACTCTGTCGTAATCGGGAAGAACCACTACGGAGTTAACGTGACAATGGGCTTCGAACAGCAATCATTGTACGAAGGGCTTCCTGAAATCTTTGATGACTACGATGCTTGGTTCCAAACTTTAAAACCAGGCCAAGATCCAATGGCGTCTGGATTGGGTTGGAATGACTGGCGAGGTCGTTCGTACGTCTATGACGAATACTATCACCCAACCTCGTGGGTTGGGCGGCATGCTGTGAACTTTCTCAATCAGTACGAATCATCGGGAAAGCCATTCTTTCTCAAGGTTTCCTTTCACCGACCACACAGTCCGTACGACCCGCCTCAACGATTCTTGGATATGATCGATCAATCGAAACTACCGCCGATACGCGTTGGCGCCGACTGGGGTGGAGAATATCGCAATAGTTCGAGCTGTGGTGGTGATGATGCCTGGTGCGGTGAATTTCCCGCCAATGCAACTAAGTACAGTCGTGCAAGCTACTTGGCAAACGTAGTCATGATCGACGAATGGATCGGGAGAGTTGTAAACAAGATGAAGAAGAGACAGCCAAACACCTTTGTTATATTCACGACTGACCATGGAGATATGCAAGGTGATCATTATCTGTGGCGAAAAGGCTATCCGTACCAGGGCAGTGCCCATATTCCATTTTTGATGACATGGCCCAACAGCATGTCCTTCAGTGTTGCTCGTGGCTCTACTTTGGATCACGTTGTAGAGCTTCGTGATGTAATGCCCACCTTATTGGAAGTTGCCAATGTCACCAAACAACGTTCAGAGTGTGGTGGTGAGTCGTTGCTACCTCTGTTGCGGGATCCTAGATCCTGTCCGTGGCGATCCTACGTTGACCTGGAGCATGACATTGTGTACAATGTCACCATTCATTGGAATGCACTGACAGACGGTAGATACAAGTACATCTATCGAGCATACTATGGCGACGAGCAACTTTTTAACCTTGAGAACGACCCATACGAGTTCACCAATCTAGCTTCTTCACCACAATATACAGCAGTGCTTGAGGAGTGGCGGAATCGACTCGTGCGGCAGTTTCAGCGCGAGGGAAGAGGACGGGAGTGGGTTGTTAATGGAACGCTACAGCAACGGCAGAAAAGTCAATTGTATTCTCCTCACTATCCAGGACCAAATCAACAGGTGCCGAGAGAAAGCTGGAAAACTTTGCCTATAGGGCAAGATGAGGAAAGTAGTTTGATGACTAAGCTATCTAAGAGACGACGTCCATAGTTGAACGTGTTAACCTGGCAGACCAGATTGTCAGTCTGACAAGTCACTCGACAAGCAAGTTGCCAACAATGTTGATGATGTCGACCATGATACCTGCTTAATTAATCTTGTTGACGATAGGACCATCCTTGATTGCTGGATAGAGAGAAGGTGGAAGACTGCCAGAGGTGCTACTATCGGCGACAATCTCAACGGCAGTCACCCATCCACTATGATTTGAGTAGTGGCGTCCCATCTTCACGACTGGTGATAGCTCAAAGCAATGGCAGTCAGAAGAAGGAGCACCCACATGCCAAAAGATGGCAGAAGAAGACAATGGAGCTCGTGACGAACAATCTGCGCTTCTTTAATAAACTCTATACCGTTCTTTCCGTAGGCACATGTGCGTAATGACAAAGAAGATCAATGCCCTTTCATACGATTGAGTTAGATTTGGCTTGTCTAGCTTGTTCATCACTCATGACGGGGATGCTCCTTTGAGCTATAAAAGACGAATTGTTTGTGAGTTGCGAGCTCGAGCATGGGAGCGTCGACGACTGAATCGAGATCCTAGAACAACAGCTACTGAACGGAACTCTTGCTCAAGCCTAGCTATCTCCGTGAGTCAGGTGCGTGCCTCCAATGTCTTGGCTGCAATACGAACGGTATGAAAGTTGGTGGGATTCCCGCCAGGAAAGTGACAGATTGTCACTTTGGCAGCACCTCGGAGGCTTCGAACGCGATTGTTCGGAGCTCCTCAACACCAGGACCAGGGCGTTGAGAACACCTGGAATGAAAGGGAAGGCAAGTCGCATGCTGTTGCGGGGTGATATTCGGTGCCTGTTGATTGATTCTTCATACTCGCTAGTCTTGATGGTTTTTATTCGATAATTGTGAGCCCTTCACATCTCTCTAGGCCATTTGTTCCCAAAACGAACCTGATGTGAACAGAACTGTCCTTGGTTCCATCTGGACTGACCGAGAGACACTATAGTCCCACCATTCTCATTGCTGATACTACCATCTCATTACAGCCTGTATCTCACCTCATGCTGAGCTACGTAGGTTGTTGTCGCAACACTTCTTCCCTTTGAAAAGCGAACAAGCATCAACTATGTGAGGTGATGTATTTTACAGAAGAGAAAGCACAGTACCAGTACAAGTTAACGTTCGTAGTATGTATGCAGAAAGGCTGTCCAAAATAGGCGCCAAATCTTGATCATTGATCGTCATGAACTGTCATACTTATCTAAATGCTGCCACATACCGTTATACTAGCGAAGAATGGTTATATGCAATCGAAGGATCCTACGTCATAGTATCGCAAGAAATGAGGAAAAGTGCCTGCCAAAAGCTGGCTTGCGGAGTTGATGGCGACATGTAGCAGTAGCGTAGACACCAATACAACTCTACGGTGGAATGATATTTCCAAGACTTGAAAACAACGCGTTCGAGTCATTCAAGAGCACAAAACCTCTTTTCAACAAGATCTGTCTCTATTAGTTTCTTTCTTTCAAGACGATGAAGATCTTCGGTCTCCAACTATATCTCCTTGCTTTTCTGGCTTCGAGCCTCTGCCAGACTGCTCAAGGACAGCAAGATGTATACTTTGAGAAAATGCAGCAATGGCTTGTGATTGCCAATGGCGTGGTATCCAGCGTTCATAACTCGGTCGGATCCGCTCAGCAAGCAGCAATCCTGATGAAGACCGCGCTTCCGGATGGATACGTCGCCTTCTTCGTGCAGTCTATGCAAGTTGCGACGATCGGGGAGCTTCAACCCACTCCTAATGAGCCCACCCAACCCTCACCCACTCAGCAGCCAGTTGGACCAACCCCTCAGCCAGTAGTCCCCACGCCGCAGCCCGTAACTCCTACTCCCCAGCCTGTAACGCCCACACCTCAACCAGTAACTCCTACCAAACAGCCAGTTAATCCAACTCCCGAACCGAACCCGCCTCCAACCCCGCAGCCTGTTGATCCTACACCTTCTCCGGTCAATCCAACTGTTGGTCCAACTCCTTCTCCAGTCTCCAGTGCTGCCTTGGTATGGGGAAAGGATGCCACACCTCTGGACCCCGCTTGGTCCAAACCAGAAATCTTTCAACCCTACCAAGATCCTGCGTACGGCACAGTCGTGACTCGAGTCACCTCTGCAGCAGGCACACGATTCGACCGCAACACGTATAGTCGCCGACAGCCAGAAAACAGTTCTGGCTCCATGTTTTTCACCTACCACGGCTCGACCCACTATCACGTGTACGAGCGCGTCACGGGTGCTCTGGTAAGGAGTCTAGAAACTCATCCCGATGCCGAGCCACAGTGGCATCCCACGGATCCCAACAAGATTCGATACCTGGAGGGTCCCAATTCGTACGATGGAGACTTGATATTGTTTGAAGTGAATGTTGTTACTGGAGAAGCTACCACGGTGGCAGACTTTAGAACTCAAATTCGAGCCATTTGGTCCACAGCAGATTACATGAAGGACCGTGCAGAAGGTTCTGCCTCCAAGGATGGGAACCGGTACGCGTGGATCGTCTACGATGACAATGAGAATGTGCTTGGCATTGTGAGCTGCGATATTTCAACCACGACCGTCTTGGGGCATCTATCAGTTGCCAACTTTCCCAGCGCGGGCTTTCTAGACTCTGTCTCCATGTCTCCGAGCGGAAAATACGTCGTGACATCCCAATATGAGGGTACCTACGTCTATTTTTCTGACATGACTAATCGAAAATTCATCTATGCCAATTCAGAACACAGCGACATTGGGATCGGGGCCAACGGGAACGACGTATATGTCTGGATTGATTTCGATACGGGCTGGCTCACATCTGTCGATCTCACCAACCCACTCCGGACATTAATATTTGATATCTATGATCAGGCGAACACTTCCATTCACATCTCAGGTAAGGGATACAACAAACCAGGCTGGGTCATTGCCTCTACCTACAGCTGCAAGGTCGCCTTTGCGTGGTCCTGCTTCAAAGTATTTGCTGTAGAACTGAAACAAAATGGCAGAATCCTCAATCTGGCGCATACGTACAACTGCGGAGAGGAGTACTGGACGGAGACCCATGCAGCGGTGAATCGAGACTTCACAAGGGTCTATTACAACTCGGACGGCCAGTCGTGTGGGATTGATGCTGAGGTCTACATTGTGGATGTGCCAGACTTCTCCTAGAATACACCACTGCGTGACCATATGGACAATGCCAAAACAGGGGTAGCAGCGAAGCGGAAGACAAGTACCACCGGATATAGCCTAGTCTCCGTGAGGCTAATAGATAGCAGTCACTTATCATGTACACAATTTTATCACCAATCACCAAAAACATCATTCGTCCATCTCCCTAGGCCCAAAAACTCGAATCCGTATCCACGCTCACATCCATGCTCACATCCACACTTGTTCGTCGGGCATTCCTCTGCATTGTCACCACAGCAGCCGCTATAGAGTCGCCCGAGGCTTGGCTTCCACGGCGTACTACGTCCGATGAACGGGCATTCCTCATTAGCTCCTGTACAGAGGATGCCAAGCCGTCGCCCGATACGTTGCTTCCGCGTCGTGCCGCCCGATGGCCATCATGGGATGCGACAGAGTCATTCGACACGTGGCTTCCACGTCGTACCAAGCTAGTATCTGCTCTACGGGCATTCCTCATTAGCTCCTGCACAGAAGATGCCAAGCCGTCGCCCGATACGTTACTTTCGCGTCGTGCCGCCCGATGGCCATCATGGGATCCAACAGAGTCATTCGACACGTGGCTTCCGCGTCTTACCAAGCTATCTGCTCTACGGGCATTCCTCATGAGCTCCTGCACAGAAGATGCCAAGCCGTCACCAGACGCGTTGCTTCCGCGTCGTGGCGGCGCGTGCTCCTCCATAAATATTTCACATCCAGACTCACTTGAGCCTTGGCTCGAACGGAGCTTTCGAACAAGCGAAGATTCGGCACCACTTCGACTCGTTTGAGACTCTGCAGAATCTCGTTTACCGGATCCTCGTCGGCTATGACGTGAACCAGATAACCGTCGACTCGTAGTCTGAAACGAAGCAGATCCGCTTTGTGGCCGTCTATTTCGAGCAGTTGAGATTCTTCGCATTGACCGGTGCATATCATCAATAGTGTTTCCAGTTTTCTTTTTCGTGAACTTCGGAATAAACATGGGAAGGAGAATAGCGCAGCAGGAAACAAAGATCAGAATTGTCTTGACACTGAAGTCCGCTTCTGGACTTTCACCCACTAAGAGCAAGATTGGACCACCAATAAGGAAGCATTCCAATAAGCTCGCCATTGACAGCGCAACATGTGCACTCTCATTGAAATCTGTCGGGTTGTTTCGACCAATGTAGGATTGGTAGTTGGCAAACACAACCGCCAGACCGTTGAAGATGGCCAGGAGGAGAAGAAAGATCTTTGAGCTCCCTCCTGCAAAACTACACGTTCCATACGACTCCGCACCTCTGCCGTACTGATCTGTGGACGAGAAGATTCTGGTCCATTGCAAGGGAGCTACGAAGGTCCAGGTCGTCAAGATAGCCACGTTTGTCACCATCAGCAGAACAAATGGCCAAATAACGTCTCTTGCGTGCACTTGGAGTCTCCGCATCTCGACTGAGTTCCGCACAACTTTGTTGATGCGCCAGGCCTTGGTAAAAAGAGCACTGAAGGCCGTGGTGAATCCGAGAGAAAAGAGCCAAGGCACTGACATGCAGGCAATGTTAAGGCCTTCGTTTGGGATTGGTTCTTGAAGCGATAGTGGCACAATGGTAGAAGCCATGATCATGGTTCCGCAACACAACATTCCTGTTGTAAATGACAGTGGTTAGCGGAGGTTGCACATGCTGCATGTTTCCATTGCAGGTCGTCCAAGACTTACCCAAAAAGATTGGTTGAGATGCTCGAATCAAAGCAGTTTTTCGTTTCCAAAACGTGTAGGCCGCAAAACCAAGAGATACAGCCACCAGCACTCCTGCCAAGGCCCAGCCAAAGAATATGATTCCCTTAGGGATAAGATTTTGGTCAACTTCCCCGACAGGAGGCAGTGGTGCGGGTGGTGTAGTGGTGTTGCCCGTGAAGACAATGGGTGAGTTGCTAACAACTGGGTTGTCAAGCGCAAAATCGATAGTGATGGGAGTATGTGGTGAGAAAGCTACCATCTCATTGGTTGACAGTTCATCGTCTATGAGAAAGCTGGTCCAAGCATACTTGAGGCTGCCCACCTTTCGTGTCCCTGTTGTTGAATCGAACTCGATATCACCAGACGCCCCTCTAAAAGTGGTCTTCTTCAATTGATCGTAGTGTTCGAGCCCCGTGAAGGACCTAGAGCTTGTCTCACAGGCTGAGATTCCAACTGACATGACGGCGTCGTACTGTGTATACGCAAAACGAATAATTGCCGGAGGGGTTTCGTTGAAGGCGTAGTTGTCCCAGATGAATGACTCTGGATGAGAGTCAACGAAGAACGATGTGAAATCTGGGTCATTTAGTGAGCCCATCAAACTGCCGAAGAACCGGTGGCTCGCAGGTATTTCGAGCTCTACAGACAGGAGTCCGTGGTAGGCATTGATAAGGTCCGTTCGATTTGATTCAAATTGAACAGGTTTGTGTGTCAAAGACGTTGTGATCCACTGGAAGCCAGGTCCTGCAATGCCCATATCGGAAGCAGCCTCGAGCTGCATTGCAATATCCTGACTCTCTCCGACGGCCACTATATAGCGAAATCCAGATGCTTTGATGGTCTCCAACGCTTTCAATAAGTCTGTTGGGTCTGTGGCGTCATAGTTGGCACTTACAACGGTGATGTTTGCCATGGCAGCCATTTGCTGAAAGAATCCAAAAACGGATTTCCCATATTCAGATAGAGAATAGAGCCATGCCACATTGGAAACATCCAGGTGTTTGAGGAGCTCTAATGTTGCTGCAGCATAGCCGTCAGTTGTCGGCACTATTACGGAGATCAGGGAAGAAGGCAAGTTTCAGACGGGGAATATTCAACTATGTCAGAGTATTTCTGATCAGTCAGCTTACCTGTTCTTGCAAACGTTGGGTATTGGTCTTTGTTATCGAAAATGTGTGCGGCTGGAATACCTCCAACGTGTGGTATCTGATCAGCGGATGTGAGAATTGCAACTGGCAACGTCTGAGTGGACGTAAAAGACCCAACTACACTTCCAGGTCTAGGCGTGGCTAAGGAATGATCCCTGGACATGGCCTCGAAAATCTGACCTGATGCAAAACTTGAACTAATCCGTGTGTCAAGCATGTCCATAGTCAGGTAAAGATCGCATCCCTCGAGGCGCTCCTTCAGTCCTGGGACCAGCAAATCGCTTCTTTGGTTAAAGTGAGTCATTGCCATGAAAGCCGCTACACTGGTGAGAGTAAAAGTCGGAGAAATAGGCTTCCGAAATGGAGTGAAAGGAGGCGTTATCAACATCAAATGGGACACATGAAGCAGCCGCAGCTCTTCGTCGGGCACTTCAATCACTCTTGAATCGCTTGACGTTTTATAACTCAACTCGCTGCTTGTTCTTAGATCGTGGTAGTACCGGTAAGGCACTCTATCGAAGAGATTCTTCTCCATGGCTGGTCTTGGTGGATCAAACAACAACTTGCTCGCTTTTCGGTAAGAAGTACTTTTGTGTTGTTGCGTAGACCAATATAGGTACTAATAAGGTGAGGCTTAAACACTAGCTAGAATTATGACCCACATCAAATACTCGATGTGTAAAGCAGTTTACAGTGGCTACGTGGAGCTTCACGATTACACGAGCGCACTCTAACTTAGAGTATGTTTCAAGCTGAGACATAAAAGGACATTGGAGCCAGCTACTTTTGACCTACGGCCATCCAACAAGACTATTTCAGTATGGAGCACTGTACAACTGACACGATGCGCTCCTTTCACAAGAAGGCTTTCACGAACACTGGTCATGTGCAGTTCTTTCGGCACTGTGTCCTTCCGATCCAAAACACTTGAAATATTATCTGCAGCAATGTGGATAATTATCCTACACGAAAAGGAAATATTTGCTTCCATAAACCAGAATTTGCCTGCTATGTGGACAAACCCTGAGAGGGATAAATGGGGCCATACTATTTTTAGTCCTGAGTGGCATTGTGCTGGCATTGTGATCGAAAAGAAGTTGCCCTTCGGAACTTGAGACATAAATGTTGCGTTAATTGAAAATGCAAATCTGAGGTTGCATCACACAAAGATAAAAAGTGACGTCCAATCCACTGAGGCAGTCATTCTGGGCTTCTATCGACTTCCACAATGCCTCAGATATCGTCTCCTTTCTCTGGCTTCACGTGACTCCCCGGAAAGCAAAAGATATGCCTTGCGGATGGGTTTGCCGAAAGGGAGGCCAAATGCCAACATACCGTCACGGAATGACGGAGGCCGCGTTTGGCACCACAATCATGTCTCTACAACAGAACTTAACCTATCTATTTATACTAATGTTCCCTTAAGAGTTTCACGGGGATCTCAGTTTCATTGCCAGATACGGGCATTTACTCTCGATAACTGTGCCTCCCAGTCGTCAGGAAGTCTGCAGAAGAGCCGATGAGGCATAACTACGATTGTGGTTGAAGCATCACGTGCCAGTGACAATTTGGAGGGCCATTATAGTATCATCATAAAATAGGGGTGCGACACTCGTAGGTCTTATTTCCATACCAACCCGTCAATAAAACCAGTACTCTAGTCGTGATTTAGTTCAGCACTCTCTATGCACACCATCTGTGAACGAAGCGTTACATGTCACATTGTACCACGTCGCCACACCCATCATTTCCCTCCAATGGGTGCACCTCCTAGGGGCTACACCTCACCTTCCGTCGTAGATCCAACACTAGTTGGTCGGTCAGCCGCCAGACGTACGATCTCTCGAGATATTCGAGGCCACCCGCATCATCAGTCCTAGGCCCAGTTGGTTGCAACCGTGCTTGATCGAAGCGCATTTTTCCGTAGCTCCATCACAGACGATGCTAGCAACGAGTCGTTTGAAGCATGGCTTGGACGCCTTGTTGAAGAAGAGTGACTTGAACGCCTGACCTGATGATGCTCATCTTGGAATGCTCCAGAATCAATAGAGCCACGGCTCGAACTACGCGACATGGCATATTCCTTCTTTTGACGAACGGTGGATTCGTTATGACTATCGATAGAACGAGATGTCCCAGAACCACGTTGTGACCGCCTCGCCCGAGTGTTTGAGATTCTCTGCATCGACCGGTGCATATCATCCATGCTGTTTCGAGCTTGGGGAGCTGCAAACTTCGGAAGGAACATGGGAAGGAGAATCGCGCAGCAGGAGACAAAAATCAAAATAGTCTTCAGACTGAAGTCGGCTTCTGGATTGTCACCCACCACGAGCAAAATTGGGCCACCGATAAGGAAGCACTCCAACAAACTCGCCATGGAAATGGCTACGTGTCGGCTCTCATTAAAGTGTGTCGGATTGTTTCGACCAATATAGGATTGGTAATTGGCGAAGGCAACTGCCAAACAGTTGAAAACGGCGAGGAGCAGCAGGAACACCCTCGAACTATCAGCTGAAAAGCTGCAGGTTCCATGCGACTCCATAGCTCTACCGTAATGGTCTGTAGACGAGAATGTTCGGGTCCATTGCAAGGGTGCAATGACCGTGAAGGTGGTCAAGATCGTCGCATTGGTCAACGTCAATAGTGCAAATGGCCAAATGACGTCTCTGGGATGAACTTGTACTCTTTGGAGCTCTACTGAGTTTCGCACAACCCTGTTGATACGCCAGGCTTTCGTAAAGAGAGCGCTGAAGGCAGTGGAGAATCCGATTGTGTACAACCAAGGCACTGACATGCAGGCAACATCAAGACCTTCTTTCGGAATTGGTTCTTGAAGCGAGAGTGGCACAATGGTAGAAGCCATGATTAGGGTTCCTACACACAACATTCCTGTTCCAAGCAAATGGTTAGCGTATACGGGATAGTTGCAAATGTTAGCCATATCCATCGATGGTTGCCTCAGACTTACCCAGAAAGATTGGTTGAGACGCTCGAAGCACTGCTGTCTTTCTTTTCCAATACGTGTAGGCTGCAAAACCAAGAGACATGGTTACAACGGCTCCTGCTAAGACCCAACCAAAGATTCTGATTCCCAGCGGGATAAGGTTTTGGTCGATTGCCCCGAGAGGAGGCAGCGGTGCTGGTGGTGTAGTCGTGTTGTCTGAGAAGGTGATGGCTGCGTTGACAACGACGGGGTTGTCCAGCGCAAAATCGATAGTGACAGGGTTCTGTGGTGAGAACACTGCCGTCTCGTTGGTTGATTTTTCGTCGTCAGCGACAAAGCTAGTCCACGTGTATTTGAGACTACCCAATTTCCTTGTCCCAGTGACAGCATCGAATTCAATATCACCAGAAGCTCCCGAGAACGTCGTGCTCTTCAATTGATCGTAGTGCTCGAGGCCAGAGAAGGATCTGGAGTGCGTCTCACAGGCTGAGATTCCAACTGCCATGACTGCATCGTACTGCAAATACTGAAGCTTACTAATTGCTGGAGGCGTTTCGTTGAAGGCGTAGTTGTCCCAGATGAATGACTCAGGATGAGATTCAACGAAGAATGACGTGAACTCTGGGTCGTTGAGAGATCTCATCAAACTGCCGAAGAAGATACGGCTACTGGGTATCTCGAGCTCCACGGACAGGAGTCCGTTGAAGGCGGGGATGACGCTCGTACGACTGGTTTCAAACTCCATTGTGCTGTCCGAAATTCCCGTTGTGATCCATTGGAATCCTGGCCCTGCTATCCCCATTTCATAGGCAAGCTCAACCAAATCATCTGTCGCACTGGTATCTCCGACTGCTACAACGTATCGAAATCCAGAATCTTTGATGATCTCACAGGCTTTCCTTAAGTCCGCTGTGTCGCGTGCCACGTAGTTCGCTGCAACGACTGTGATGTCTGCCTGCGCAGCCATTTGCTGAAAGAAACCAAAGTACGATTTGGCGAATTCGTCCAGAGTGTGCAGCAATGCCACATGAGAAACATTCAAGTGTCGGAGAAGCTCGATTGTTGCTGCTGCGTAGCCGTCAGTTGTCGGGACTGTTCGGAAGTCGGGGAACGAAAGCAATTATCAGAAGGGGTTGTACGGCAGCTGGCATATCGATCATTCTGTCAGCGAACTTACCTGTTCTCGCAAACGTTGGATACTGGTCTTTGTTATCGAATATGTGTGCAGCTGCGAGACCCCCAACGTGTGGTATCTGATCAGCTGATGCCAGAGTTGCAACCGGTAGAGTTGGTGTTGACGAGAATGACCCAACTACACTTCCAGGCCTGGGTGAGGCTAAGGTGTTATTCCTCGACATGGCTTCGAAAATCTGGCGTGATGAGACAATTGAACTAATGCGCGAGTCAAGCATATCCATCGTCAGGTACAGATCGCATCCCTCGAGGCGCTCCTTCAACCCGCTGACAATTGCATCATTTCTTTCGTTGAAGTGAATCATGGCCATGAAAGCTGCTACACTGGTGAGAGTGAATGCGGGAGCGACGGGCGTTCGCATCGGAGAACGCGGAGAGGTGGTGAACATTAGGTGGGACACATGAAGCAGCCTCAGGTCTTCCTCCGGAACCGCAATGACTCTCGAACTGTTTGATGCTTCATATCGCAAGTCGGTTCTCGTTCTTAGATCGTGGTAATACCTGTGAGGTGTCCTTTCAAAGAGATTGTCCATGGTCTTGAACGAGCAAACAACAACTCAGATGTGTCTTATGTTGTGTAGACGTACACTCACTGAAGCAATGGCAAGAGAAGGACTTGTGATCCAATTGGTGTGTTCCGGGGGTACAAATAGCCGATACTGGGCGCGCTTCTGGAATTCAGATTACAATGATATGTCCCGTCCACTACGAACTTTTGATTCTGTTGTGCCAGTTGTTCACCTCAACTGTGAAAGCAAAGACATCTTGTCTATCTATGCCTCCACTATATATCTGAAGAGTGACCTATGCCTGGATCAAATTGCGTACGACGGACTATATAAGCAAGATTCGGACATTTCAGAACGTCCGGACCGCCACTTTTGAGATGCTGTTGTGCCTGTTGTTCTCAACTGTGAAGCAGAGACACCTTGTCTATGCCTCCACCATATCTGAAGAATGGCCTAATCGGAACCCTGCTCGATCAAATTGCGTGCGACGGACTATGTATATAGCAAGATTCGGACATTTCAGAACTTGACTTCAAGAATCCGATATCTGTACATGTATGGCATGGCATTTGAGCACCAACAAGCTTGCAATGCCTCCTAGCCTCTGGGTTGGCAACTCGGTGGCCGTGTTGTGATATATAAGGACAAAGCGAAAGCAATGTCCTGGGAGTCACGAGAGCTACATGTAAAGAGAGGAGCCGATAACTGATAACCCGTAGAGATTAGGTGATGATGAGATTGTGTACCTTATTGTACTTGCCCCTTTGTGATCTGACTGCATGAGGTGCACAAGTCGAATACCGACACATCAAGATCGCAGCGGAGGTGCAGAAAACTATGAAGGATACGCTTTCTGATTCGAATGAGATATGAACAACTTCTACTGTATCGAGGCTGCGCATGTTACCGCGTCCAGGTATGAAGTCCAGTCTGCTTGAGAGGTTAGCATCTGTAGAAGAGTTTGCTTTGTAATACACTGTAGACTACTAGTAGTGCGCAGTCTGGCTTGCTTTGGCCAATGGTGTATACCTAGTACATCTACGATCCAGCTACGCAAAGGCTTCTTGCTGCACAGTTGTGACTGATAGGCGCTGGCTCTGGTGGCATCACTAGTCTCTGAACGGTTGATGGGAGCAGACCTTGGATCCTTTCAAAGTCTTCCACGCCTCGTATGATAATAAGGTGGCACACCAAATCAATTTGTACGTTCGAATTTACACCGAGACACTAAGCACGACTAGATTTCGCACAACTCATATTGCGAAGAATTATCACCCAGAGAACATGAAAAGTCATCGTAAGCCTCTGTTCTTATACGCGTTGTCACAAAAATGGTCTAAGAATATGATGTGTTCAATTAGAATTTTGCAGGCTGCGCTTTCAGATCGAACTTGTACCTGTTCGAGTGCAAGCACAAACTTCAGAGGTACTAGTATATTGATAGGAAGACATGCAGCCGCGCACATTGCTCATACCGAGAATGCTGATTGACTGTCGATGGCAGGCAGGCCCGGAGTTTTACAGTAGATCCACGATCCTGTAACCGGTTCTTAAATGGACAGCAAGGCCTCATTTCGGATTATGTTGCCACAGTGTTCAGCGTAAGTGTGGAACTATGAATAGTCCCATGGGAGTTGTTGGAGTCTTTTTGCTAGGCATGCTGTGTGCTCGATTCGTGATCAAACAAGAGTGGAAGACACTTTTGTCAGTGCTTGATCAGTGTGAGTCGTGTGAATGGTTCAACAGAGCCCAAAAGGATTTCATTGCAGCTACTTCAAGAGCAGACTTGATCCTATCACAGGGTCCTCTATCCGGTGGTATCAACAATGCGGTTCGGTTAGATCTACGTAGCAAACAAATTGATAGTGCAGCGTCCTGGCGCAAAACACTGTCTGTACGGCGCACTCTAGTTCAGCGAAGAAACCCGGAAAAGCCATGTGGAAGTAGTTTCAGTTTTCAGGCTGTGTCCCAAGCATGCTACAACCATGGTGCCCAGCCCCTGTTAACACGACGGTTTTCGGCTTGGGCAAATAGGTTGCTTTGCGAATTACTTTGAGGCCGTTTGGTGCGATCGAACGAAGTTAAAAACCAAATCAGAAAATCTAGCTTCAGTTTGGTCTCACAATTTCAAACAGTAATTTAACAAAACAAGAAACAAGCGACCAACCACAACTCAAATGCAAACATACACTATGATGAAAGTTGACAACAACGCTACTAAGATGACAGCACTTACACTCCTCCTACTAGTATCCACCATCCAAGCTGACGATCGTTCAAAGCCGTTGCTAAGAAATGGAGCTACAACCACCTCCACGCAAGCCCACTCTTTGCTTGGTACTGGAGGACGTTCTCTTTCCGACTTTGATGC